>JANHZT010000433.1:170866-184622 GCA_032468215.1 Stegonotus admiraltiensis
CAATCATCTCCAAGCCTTACTCCCAAGTCAACCCTGTTTTCTTAATTGTTCCTGTCTTCTGGCAGCTCTGCGCATGCGCACACTAGGAACAGGCTCATGCTGTTCTTCTGCCTCGCTGATGTCAGACTCTGGAGACTCTGGAGGCAGCAAAAAACTATCAGATGGCCTTGGCTCCCTCTCTGCCTCTGACTCAGAGCCATCGTCCCAGCCTTCCCCAGATTCCAGGACTGATCCACATTCCTCCCCAACCTCCTCACTGTCCTAATCTGCTGCCAGCTTTGTTGGCCGCTGGCAGGCCACAACAGCCAGGAGGAATCATAGATGCAGGGATATTGGAGTATACTAGTTATTTGGCAGGCAATTTGAGGTGTTTAAGGTGTTTGACTAATTCTGAGTATTAGTCTTGTTCATGCCCTGTAACTGCCTAATACTATACTCCTGCATGTGCAGCCGGGTTACTGTATGCCTGTATTGTACATAAAAAACATACTGTACAGGTTTGCCCTCCAATGGCTCAGTGTAGCAAGGCAAAAGTAGCTTGGGTGGATAGTGTCCGCTATTAGTTTTGAGTGCAATAACAGCTGCACCTGCAGAATAGAGATGGGGATATCAGCTATTGCCCGGGAAGAATTAATAGGTTTTCACAGACAATGTCTCACAGATAACTGGATATGAAATCTTGTGATTGAAGTTCACAAGACTTCTTGACTCCACTGCTAGGTTGGCTGTAGTTTGTAGTGGAGTCTGGAGTGGCTTAGGAGTTTATGGCCATAATGGCAGTTATGGACCTGACCCAATGATTGAGTCTTGGGTAGGTGATCCCACTCTAGAGCTGTTTTTTTTTAAAATCACAAGACAATGTAGTGTTATCTGAAGTTGGAGGAGATTATCATGTCTTTTTCCACGGTCAGTTCACTCTCTGGTTGCTGTTTGACTTGCAGATTCTGCCTCCCTTCTTGCAGAGATGTTAGGTTGTCTAATAAGATTGTTTCACCCCAGGTGGCTAACAGATGCTGATAGGTTTCCAAGGGAGCTTGGGACTTTTTCTGGGTATCTGGTAGATGACTCAACTGAGGCTTTCATCTCATCTGGAATGAATAGGTGATGACAGCCTTAGCTCGTGTTGCTCCTCTGTAAACTCTTCCAATGGCTGGACTGATTTCTAAAGATTTCATCTGAGAGATAGCAATAGCAATAGCACTTAGACCTATATACCGTATTTTTCGGTGTATAAGACGCACCGGAGTATAAGATGTACCTTAATTTTGGGGGAGGAAAACAAGGAAAAAAGTATTCTACCTCTGCCGACCAGCATTTAAGGTGGCGCCGCCCTCCTCTTCCTGCAAATGAGAGGTGCAGGGACTACTCGCTTTCCCCCAAAGAGACCCCTCACATGCTCTGGGGGGAGGAACAGCCTGAGGAACAACCCTCTTTGGGATGGTCTGGGGGGGCGGGAAATCCACCCAGCAGCTTCGGGGAACAAGGCGGGTGCCACGATTTGTGGCTGGTCACCCCTCTGGCTGCTCAGCGGGCAGCTCAGGGCAGACTGGTCATGATGACTTCACTCCCCAGCAATGTGAGGAGCTGCTGCTGCCGCTGCCTAAGCCCTCTCTGCACCCAGGAGCCAAGCAAGCTGAACGGGAGCTCCTAAACTAAAACGTCTCTCCTTTCCAGCCACCACTGCCTGGATTCCCCAATACAATCAGAGCTGTGTTTCAGGCCATGGGCGGCCAGTTCCCCTGCAATGTGAGGAGCCGCCGTCTAAGCCCTCTCCACACCCAGGAGCCGAGCGAGCTGAACTGGAGCTCCTAAACTAAAACGCCCCTCCTTTCCAGCCACTGCTGCCTGGATTCCCCAATGCAATAATCCCCAATGCAAAAATGCCCACGTTTCAGGTGGTGGGTGGCCAGTTCCCCTGCAATGTGCAGCAGGGAACTGGGAACCATTTTGGATTCGGGGTGGGGATTGGGGGTAAAAAGGTGTGTCTTATACAGCGAAAAATACGGTACCACTTCACAGTGCTTTTACAGCCCTCTCTAAGCAATTTACAGAGTCAGCATATTGCCCCCAAGAATCTGGGTCCTCATTTTACCCACCTCAGAAGGATGGAAGGCTGAGTCGAGCCAGTGAGATTTGATCTGCTGAACTGCAGCTAGCACTCAGCTGAAGTAGGCTGCAGTACTGTACTCTAACCACTGCACCACCTTGCAGTGGTATGTCTAGGAGTGCCATAATAAAGTGTATATAGTGATTTATTCCTTGCTAGGTAGGCAAAGGCCGCAAAAACATCTAGTGGCCCATTGTGAGGAATACACTGGACATCCAATGGATCAAGTGACTTGAATCCATTCTAAATTAGACATACATAATTCCCTCTATGATGGAGATGGGTGTTTCTTAAATATGATAGATAGATAGATAGATAGATAATTATAATACAATGTTTACAATACTTCCTATGACAGTAGTCAAATTTCTGAATTTGAGACAATTCATGTCACAAAAATCTCACAATTTTATGTTGTGAGCTACCCACTGTCAATTAGAGTCAAATGGCATCTAAGTTGGAATAAATCACAAAATAAATGAATAAATAATACAAAATATATAAAACCCTGTTGCAATGGTAGCATTATTCAAAAAACTCATATGCCTTTATCACTTTATGCCCATATTTCACCTTCTGAAGTATAGAACACAATCCGCATTCTGATGTAACATAATTGTTTTATACCACTGCAAAGCTTCATAGCTATGCCCATGTGTCTTTATCTAATTATATTTGTTCTGACTGAGAAGTTCTCCAACATATCCTCTTCCATACTCCAATTATTCTTAGTGGGATTACAGTCAAAAACCTAAAATCACTAATCTCAATTTCACACATTATTGCAGAGGCAAAACAGAATTTTCCTCCAAGTTCACTTAAAGTAGTCGACAGTAATCATATAAGCCTATATATTGCATATGTCTGTAAAATTTGCTTTTATATTTAAAATGAGATCAGACTTTTTAATGGCATAATCAATAGGCAATACATAAAAGTCCAAAGAAAGAATGAAAAGCAGTCTTAAATAGTTTATTCTTAAATGTTTGAAAACTAGCACAGGTACCAAAAGGTGTTTTTTGTTTTCCAATATCATTACACAACCTTACAAAAGATTCAACAATTCCATATTTTAGAACAATTGCAAGAATTGTTTGTTATACTGACCTTGAACCTCTAAATTAAAATGGCAGCCGGTTATAGAACTTTTATATTATTTAAAATGGATTTTTGTTTTTTGTTGAAATCAAAGGTGCCAAGCCTTTGTAATAAAACAAGGGAATGTGAATATAAAATGGATGGGGCCAATTTAATTTTGGTGGGAAGAAAATTCCACAATGCGGGCACCAGAGCAGAGAAGGCATGTCTTCTGGGACCTATTACATGTAGATTCCTAGCCAAATATCTGCTTGCAGCATCCCTTTCCTGTGCAATCTGATGAGTCAGGCTGATTTAAGGGGGGAAGGTGGTTCCTCAGATAGCCTGGTCCCATAGCATAAAGGGCTTTAAAGGTTAAAACCATCTTGGATTGGACCTGTAAGCAAACTGGCAATCAATGCAACTTGCAGAACAGAAGTATAGTATGTGTTGTCCTAGATGCATGAAAACTCTCTGTGCTTTTGCATTCTGTACCAGATGAAGGTTGGATATTCTTCAACGAAAGCTCCATGTAGAGTGTATTGCAGTAATCCAAACTGTAGGTGGCTAGGGCATGAATGTCTGTAAGCAGGGTTTGCCAATCCAGGCACAACTGATACACAATATCAATGAAATAGAAAGGACCTCCTAGCCATGATTGCCACTTGTTCCTTGAGTTTAGAAGAATATCCAGATTGCACACTGGGTCTTTCTTGGGTAGTGTAACCTTATCCAGCATCAAAAATGATATAGTCCTTGAACCAGTGACTTGAAACCAAAGCAACTTTGTCTTGCCAGGGTTCATCTGAAGCCCAATGCCCCCCCTCCAGACCTTCACATCCTTGAGGCATCAGGGTAAGATGATCATGGCATCACTTAATTTATCAGGTGATGAGACCTCACCCCATGGCAACAGATAAGCTCATCCAGAGGCTTTATGTAGAAGTCTGGAAAAAAATATCCTGGAAGAGTCTATACTGTATATGTGTTTTCTAAGAGTCAACATTGTCATGATGGCATATAATCAGGCAATATAATACATAGCAGCAGGATCTCCATTTTATCTAAACTGACTCTGTTTTAAAAATAAGTAAGGATTTTATTTAATTAATCTCACATTCCTGGCATATTGAGTATTGTGTGTCAACAGTATGCTGATGAAATTTCATTTTTAATCTCCAGGTGACTCACCCTAAAAAGTTCCATTCAGCTGTTGAAAAGTGTGGAGATCACAATAGGGTCATTATAAAGCCTTCTTCCAATTCTTAGTCCAACCACTATAATCAATACAATAATCTAGATCAAGTTAACAAAATCTCCCTTTCCTTTTCTCTCTCTTATCATATGACATTCAATTCAGCATCAAAACCAGGGGAAAAGAAAACCTCTAACTGAAATATATCCAGAAAAATCTGCCTTCGCCAAGTGAGTATGAATAAGTCCGGCTACCACACATAACCTTTTTAGAAACTACATTTATTTTTCCCAGCAGTTGTCAAACTGCATCCTCTTTCAGAAGCTGGAACTATTTTCAATAATCAATTGTTTTAAAATATTGTCCTCTCTCTTCCTATATCATTTTTCTCCCTCCTCAAGATAAAGGGACAGTGCTTTTTCCTAAATGTCACTGTGCACAGAAATCCTGAAATTCATTAACTTCCTATTAAATCTCTATCTCTGCAGAAGGGAATAGCTCCAGCAATCCTAAATCTGAGCAAAGTGATATGTTCGTGACAGGAGAAGAGATGGAAAACTTCTCTTTCACAGATCAACATCTTCCCGTGCATTAGAGTAGATCAAAGTTAGCTCATGCCCTGCTGCTTGAAACTTCCATTGCTATCTCCGTCCAATCCATTATTTAACAAGAACCCTTATAAAGTTAAAATTAATGTTTTCAAAATCAAAATAGAGTCAGAAGAAAATTCGCTCTTCATGAAACTTTGAAAGAGAAACAGTTGTTACAGAAAGGAAACTTTTCTGTGAGCTCATTTGTGATCTCATTAATAGAACAATAATGAATACTCTCTATTTATTGTTGTTATTTACCAGTTTGTGAAATCTCTGTCAGCACAGTCAGTAAAGGGATTTGCTCTGTATCAACAGCTACAGTATAAATATTGCTTTTATTTAATAGTCTAGGCCACTGTTTCCTCAAGTGTGGTCTGGGAGCCCTGGGTATCCTCAAGACCTGTCAGGAATCTATGAAATGAACATTATTTGGTACTCTTATGTTGAAAAACAATACAATATTAAAATTCCATGAAACAATCATGAGAACAGTAGCAGGTATATTAATTTTAATTTTTATTGCAGTAAATATTGATAAGTGTAAGACCATACAAATGAAAGCTTCTTTCCTCCATCATTTTTAAAAGTGGAAAGAGTTACTGAGGGAGAAAAAAAATGTTTAAGAAACACTGGTCTACATCCTGTGTTTAAGAATAACTACAATTATCTCTTCCACTACAGTGGTGAGTTGCTACCGGTTTTCCCCGGTTTGGGCAAGCCAGTAGCGGAGGTGGTAAGGTGAGAGCAAACCAGTTCGCTCCGACCATCAGTTGGGCCCTCCTGCCCGCCCCTGTGCTTATCTACTTATATTCGTTCATTTTTAGCCCAGCTGATAGGTGCGGCAGAGTGGATTTCCATGCCTCAGCTGTTCTGAAATTCAATGTGCTTGCGCGAAGCGCAAATTTGGTGTGCTTGCAAGCAAAGTGAGCAAGCGTGTGCAAAGCGTATGCAAAGCATACACAAAGCGTGTGCAAAGCGTGCACAAAGCATGCTCAAAGCACACTCAAAGTGCGCTCAAAGCGTGTGCATGAAGCAAACCTGTGGTAACACCGGTTGAAACCCACCACTGTTCCACTATATATATTTGTCCCCTTTGTTTTACTTACAAATGTAAAAGACATATTCACATATTGATATTCTGGAGAAAAACAACAACAGTGACAACTGTGCATGACACCTGTGATCAGAATCTGAGCTGTTTCACTTCTCTGCTAATTTCAGAAATATTAATTGCTTATCTTGTTTTGCTTCATGTATTACAAACAAAATAGACTGACTTTGAAAACAATTTCTTTGACAGAATATTCTTGCCTGGAGCTATAGCTTCTATTGCAATACATTAATTAGCCAATATTTAATTAATTTGCATACAAACAATGCTACATTATGGATGCTGACCTTTGCAGAGCATCAGTCTCATTTGTCACTGGATTTTACATGCTTTATTATCAACTCTGATTTAATTTACTGTATTTCCTAATAAATATTAGTATTTTTAGTGCTGAGAGCCAATTTGGAGTAGGGATTTAAGACACAGGGCTATAAAATGGGACATACAGAATTTTAGTCTTGCCTTAGGCATGAAAGCCTGTGGGTGACTTTGGGCCAATCCCTCTCTGTCTCTCAGCCCTAAAAGAAAGAAAGGACAAATCATATCTAAAATGTTCTCAAGAAATCTGCATTTGTTAATAATAAATCAAGGGCACCCCCTCAAATAAAATTATAAACATGATAAATGCTTTATGTTAGGGTCTTGCTACATTTAAACAATTTCAAAATATAGGTAGTTCTCAACTTATTACACTAGCAGAGCCCCAGATTTCTGTTGCTGAGCAAGGCAGTTTTGCCCCGTTTTGTGACTTTTTTGAAAGAGTTGTTAAGCGAATCACATGATCTGTCAGTGTATCAGAGTTCATGAATTGGAATAGACATGACAACAGATCAGCCAATGGAGACTGTTTGGTGACTCAGACAGTTTGGAGCCTGGGCGTGGCTTAACTTAACTGTTATAGAATAGAATAAAATAGAATAGAATAGAATAGAATAGAATAGAATAGAATAGAATAGAATAGAATAACAGAGTTGGAAGGGATCTTAGAGGTCTTCTAGTCCAACCCACTGCCCAGGCAGGAAACCCTACGCCATGTTATGTATAAAAGAGTTGGTTTGTCCTTGCATTATTGCTTCTGTGATTATATTGATTCTGTACTTCTGGATTCTGAGTTCTGCTGCATGGATATTGTATACATGCATCATGATTTATATGATTGTATATAAAGAAGTTTCTTTTATACATGAGTCCTGCTGAATTATTTACTTGTGTGCTGGTTGGATTGCTGCAAACTCCTACATGATCATTAAACAAATCTGGCTTCCTCCATTGTCTTTGCTTGTCAGAAGCTGACTGGAAGATTACAAATGGTGATCACACGACCCTGGGACATTGCAATTGTCACAAATAGATGTCATTGTCAAGTGCCTGGATTTTGATCAAGTGACCTTGAGGATGTTGCAACAGTCATAAGTTGAAAACTGATCATGTGTTGAGCATCCTCGACAACTTACCGAATAAGAGGGGCACTCCACGTGGAAAACCAGCTGGTTGAACATATTAATGCCAGAACACCGGTGTTGGTGATGGTGGCGAGAATGGGGCGATAGTGGTAGCAATGCTGGTGGTGGGATTAGTGGGGTTCAGTACAGCTGTGTGTGGGATATTGAGAGGTAGGAATCCTCTGCCGGATAGTTGGAACAGCCTGACCTGAAGCTGTAAACACAGACCGATGATGTCATATGCCAGCAACCCAAGGAAAGCTCCAGCATCTTCAAAGCAGGGAGGAAAGCATGCAGCTTATCAACTGATGCTGATTGTGTGCAATTACAAAGCATCTGCCAGGATAGCCTATAAAAAGGATCTGAGTAGCGACCACTCTCAGCTCCAGCTTTATTCTTGTATAGAGAGCTGGCATTTGCTTATCATCTGTCGAGTAGCTGTCATTAAATGAGTTAAATCATAGTTTGAGTCATATGCTTAACTCGGCCAGCACAGGCAGGAAAGAAAAGCCGAGAAAAAAGTCACTTTTTTTCAGTGTCATTGTAACTTCAAACAGTAACTAAATGAAAGTTTTTAAGTCAAGGACTTACCTGTATGTAAAGAAGTATGAAAATTGGCATTTCTGCCAGGAGTCAGCAGAAGCACCTTCAAGAGAAATATATAACTACTATCAATGTGGATATCTCTTAATTACTCAAGTTTTCACTGTGGATTTGCCTAGTCTGCTAGAAATTAGGAGCTGAAATCTAGAATTGAGTTTTCTGGATACAGTTTTATTGACTTTTGATCCTCTGATTGTCTCTGCTCCTCTGCAGTTTTCTCCCTTGCACAGTCCTATAATTTTCCTCCACCACTACCAAAAGAGAGAATAGTTCTCTAGTATCCCATCAACTTCTATTTTGTTAGGATCATCTGTAAAATATGAATACACCTAGCAGCTGCTAGCCACTTCTATGGGTATTTATATGCGGACTACTAACATAGCACATTCTGGCCACAACTGTTTACTAGTGGAAATAGACAGAAAAGTGGGGGGAATTCATACACAATCAAATAACAAATGTGAAGTAACTGGAATGCTGACCTTCTAATTCTATTAACTTGACCAGATTTCATATGATGGTATAAAAGGGGTTTTTAAAACTTTTTTTTTTTTGCTCATGGTCCTGTCAGAGTATGAATATTCATGGACTGGAATAGATCAGCCAATGGGGACTGAATGGAGACAAGGTAACAAGGTCAGCCAATGAATAGGCATGGTAACAGACTCAGCCAATGAAGGCTGTTTAGAAACAGAAACTTAAGCTAGAAGTCTGAGCATGGCTTAGGCAGTTGAGTCTGTGCAGAAGGTTAAGTGCCCTGTATGGAGGAGGTTCTCTTTGTATTAAGCTCTGTGCTCAGCTCTGAAATGAAACAAGTCTGGGCTTGTCTGCTCTGCTGAACTGAAACTAAGAACTGTTCTCTCCTCTTGCTTGTAACTGCTATCAGATAAGAAGACTCTATATTGGTATTGTAAATTTACTTCATGTATTATTATGTATATTAAAAAGTTAATGAATCCTGCTGCATCAGTCTGCCTATGTATGCTTTCTGGATTTAATTTCTACAACAAACTCTGACAAGTCCCTTACTGAACCTCATTGATTTTGTGTACCACAAAATCACTGCTGGCTGATAGATGTTTTATTTTAAACCATAGTAACTTTGAATATCTATGCTGCTGAAATTAGCCCAGGTAATGAGTTATGAAAATTATGACAATTCAATTATATACCTGGCAGTTAAGGCATGCCTTGTAATATGGCATGGATTCCTGAGGGCCATACAGCCTATGTCGAGCAGTACTGGAAAAACTATTTTTCCTAGAATAGTATATACACTAATCATGTACAGAATAGCTCTGGAATATTTTTAAAGTATGTATGGCTATCAGTGTATTTATCTTGGTCATTAATATAAATACTCGTTTATGAAACACACTGAACTCACCTAAGCAAGTTGCCAAAGGCTTAGATGTTGTGAAATAATATCTTCATGTAAAGTGAAGATACTGAAATACATTTCCCAGTTTAGATTATACACACACACTCGCCAACATTTAAGAAGTTTGGGATAAGATGTGCAACTTTTCCCTTCCGCTCAACTCCTCTCACACATACTGAGCTTATAGTTGGTTAGCCAAAAAGAAAGTGATTTTTCCAAAGTTACTCAGCAAGCTTCGGGCCTTAAGCTAATAATGATAAGATATCAACTATCTATGATTAAGCTTTCCCACAGATTGTATGGATCTGCTGCTTTAAAGACATGGGGGAAATAATTGCTTCTGTCCCAGAATTTCAACCCTTTTCTTCCTTGCCCTTTCCCTAAGCTAAATCTGATCCTATCAGCCAAAGAGGACAAAAATATATACTGATATGGTATTTGGCTTAAGATGAATGGTTTATTTTGTGCTAGGTTCAGCATGGAACAAATGTTAGTATCTAGCAGAGTTTCCATATGTTTTCAATAATAAATCCTCTGAAAATGGTACCGTAATGAAATACAAGCTAGTACAGATGGGATGTAAGTAAGCTGTAGAAATAAGTGAACCTGTTTGAAAATTCATTTTAAAATTAATTGATCCTCTGATAACTGGCTGCCTTGGCTATCCTTTATCTTCCCTGCATTCCTTCTGGTTACATTACTTGCATTACCTTAAAGAATTTCTATATCCTCAAAGGGTAGGGATTTAGTATCACCTCAAACTAGTGATAGTAAAAGGAAAAGACTCCCATAAAAATAGGGAATGTGGCAGGCACTGTTTTCAATTCTTCTGCCTGAGTTGTGAAAAGCAGTCATAGTGCTTTTTTTTCCTTGTGTCGATTCAGTAACATTGATTCTACACAATGAAAATTATGAAAATAAATCTTTATTCAAAGTATCTCATTGGTAAATTAGTATACTGGAGAATATTTTTATATAATGTATAATAATTAAGAAATATAACTAATATAGAAAATTGCAAATTATTCCAAGTTCTATAATCAACTAATTTAATACACTTAGTATTTCAGTATGAATTTGTTCTGAGTTCTGAAACTAAACAGAACTGAGTGTGTTAATATTGGATGGGGCACAAGAATTCTGTGAAGGAATTTGGAGATTCCAGAATGGTAGCAGGGATGGAGCTAACCTGACTTTGGGTGAGAATATTCCATATAATACTGAAAGAAAACAGTGGCAAATCACTTCCGTATTAGTGACAAAAAATCCAAACAGATGTGTCCTCATTTTAACCATTCTTATATTGAAGGCATTTTTGAGATTATATTTAATCTTTGTGTTATCTTTAACATCTAGGGAATTTTGACTGCCCTACACCAGCCTTGTTAAGCAAGTCTTGAAGATCTAGTTCTTTGGCCCTTTCCAAGGCCCTGGGTTAGGGATTCAGGTCTGGCCCTTTGATACTATGAGAGGTTGAGAGGTACCACTTAATTGCTGTCTCTGGGTGTCTCTCGTTCTTTTATTTTTTTCTGGTTATAATGCTTTCAATTTATATATATATTCTATGCTGCCCAGAATTATTGTGGAGCTGGACTGTAGAAATTTGACAAGCAAATAAATAAACACCCATTTTCATCATTTGGTCCTATCCCTAGAGTTTGAATTATTATTTTTTTCCTTTTTAAATCCTGGCAGAAAAAACCAGAGGGTATTCAGTGACTGATACTTTATAAAGTTACAGCATTAGATGTTTTGATACCAATGACGTAAGCCCGTAAAAACAACTTCAAACACTATACAAACCTTATATTTCTAAGAAATATCAGGCACACACTCTCTGTCAGTTGGCATCCTTTAATATACCACTTTGAAGTTGGAATCGCTTTCTGAGCTCAGATATCTATTGGAAGACATTCTTTGTTTTTCCATGCCTGTTTCCATCTTTGATAGCTTTACAGATGTAATAGTATTTCTTATGTCTTATCTCTCCTATAAGCGCTCTGAAATTCTTTAAGTGCCTTTCTGAGATCTTTGTCTTTCTTGGCTTTGACTTCTCTTAGCAATACTTACCATCTGTTCTGACACCCAGTTGGGTTTCTTTAGTTCCTTTGTCTTTGACAGTCTCTTTTCACATTCATCTTAATAACTATACTGACTTAATTCCATAATTACTCTGGTCCCCTATCAATCAGATTCAGGACTTCAATGCAATTTCAATGCAGTTCTCTTTGAAAAAGGTAGGTACGTGTTTAAAATCATAGCATGGAAAATGGTTGGGTTTCTTTCCTTGTTTTAGCTTGACTTGGAACTTGTACATGAAAAGTTCATGAACTGTTCACAGTCAGCCTCTTGCCTTATTTTAACTGTACATATATACACGTGCCAGTGGTGGGTTGCCCCCGCTTTGCACCGGTTCTATAGAACCAGTAGTAAAACTGGCGGAAGGCTCCACCCACTGACCCTGATGTCATCAAAACGCTTCTGCACATGCACAGAAGCATCTGTGCTTGTGCGCGGCCCCACTGCAAACCAGTAGTAAAGGTAAGTAGAACCCACCCCTGATACATGCCTGTGCGCATGTACATATATTTATATACATGTCTGTCTGTCTGTCTGTCTGTCTCTCTCTCTCTCTCTCTGTGTGTGTGTGTGTGTGTGTGTGTTGTTTTGTTTATTTGAAGACTGTGTTAGCAATGAAGCAAAAACTTATGCTGAACTTGACCATAAAATTTGTCAACCTCCTTTTCTTCTGTATAGGTGGTTGGACAGTTACCTGAATAATGGTTATATTAAAGGATTGTCAGGAAAGTCTAATTCATATTATACAGTAATTGAACTGTACCAACCCTGCCTGTAGTTGAACTGTATCAACATTTACTGTCCTTTCTGACCATGAAAGCAATGCTGCTGCTGTTGCTTGGGTTTTGTTTTTATTTTGTTTTGTTTTGTTTTGTTTGTTTTAGTGCATTAAACAGTATGATGTTTGGAATGAAAGTGTCCAATTCCAATCCATTTCAATTTGCTGATGCCTAAGATGTCAATTGCAGTTGATTTATTTCATCTTTCACCACTTGAAGTTACTATATTCATGCTGTTTGCATGTTACGATCCCACTGTAATTCTGTATTATTGGCAACATCAGCAACTACTCACTCCAAAGGTTTTTGTCTAAGTATGTCATAAATATAATTAGTACCCGAAAAAGGTCCTCAGCCCTTCCTCAGTCCTATGATCTGCATACCTTCAATGACACTTCTAGGAGCATCATAACACCACAATGAGACAGCACAGCAAGACCTAAATGGGGAAGGAATAAGATTCAAGGAAATTGTACTACAGCACTGCTTTTTTGAAAATCATAAATTGCGTCTTTTCATAAGGATGTAAGGATATATAGCCCAACTCACTAATTATGACATTGCTTAAGCCCTCTGTTAAAAATGAAACAAAGGCATCATAATTAATATTTCTCTCATTAAAATACTCTTCGGGTTACCCTTTTCTTATTTCATTCCCCATGGTAATTCTGTACGATGTCTAGCTAAATGTGAAGTTGAAATATGCAAGGGTTCTTCTAAGGAGGATCAAGCCAGGAAGCCAATCAAAGGCCCAGATGCTCCTCTTAGAAATACAGATTGGAGAGTTTTCCATCTGGGGTCCTCTGTTTGCCAATTTTGTCACATAAGTGGTCACAGCAGTTAGGTTCTCTGCTCCAGTTGAGAGAGAAAGGCACCAAAGGGAACTATTTACTGTCCCACAATCAGTAGGAAAATGCTGTGCTGACTGAAATTATAATTATATCTGCAGCAATGTGCTAATGAGCTTTGAAAAGATTTAGCTGAATAACAGAATCAGAGGAATTAAACATACTGTACAGAAGCATTACATGAAGTACTTAGATTTACAAAATAATATTCATCAATCATTAAGTCTTCATGAAACAACTCAACCTGTTCCAGCTGTACTGGGCTGTTGACGGCATTGGGGAATTGTAGGTTGTGTAGATGGCTCTTTTTTTAAAAAAAATGCTTATCATTTCCAATATGATTTGAATCTACCTGGGTAAAGAAACGGTTTTATGATGATTTGCATATCTATCTTATCTATCTCAATCAATCAATCAATCAATCAATCAGAATAGAGCTGGAAGGGAACTTCTGTCCCTTATAGTCCAAACCCCTGCTCCTGTGTGTGTGTGTGTGTGTGTGTGTGTGTGTGTGTCTGTCTGTCTGTCTGTCTGTCTAGCA
>JANHZT010000438.1:0-10227 GCA_032468215.1 Stegonotus admiraltiensis
CTGGAGGCCCTCCAGAGGCCAGAAATGGCCTGTTTGCTGACTTCCAGTGGGCCCAGAAGGCCTGAAAATCAGCTGGCTGGTGTGCGCATGTGTGCCAGAGCTGAGCTCGCATGCCCACCAATATGGCTCCGCGTGCCACCTCTGGCACCCGTGCCATAGGTTCGCCATCACGGGTCTAAACTGATAGATAGTGTAGATATCTGAATACGCTATTGAAGAATTAGATAAATGTTTATGGCTACACCAAGAACATATTGAGCCTACAGAAGGAACATCTCAGAAAACTAAAGGTCAGAAATAGCCTACATGTGAAATCTCTTTTCATTTAAAAAAAGGGTGGGGGGGATGAAGCAAGTTTGAAAATTTGCAACCCAAAAATTAAACTCAAGTGGGAAAAAGTAGAAGTGAATCTCTAAATTCATGTGCAGTTATTATCTTTATCTACTGATATTTAGTTAGTTTCCCTCTTTTGATTGCCCTTTTAATTTCTCTCCAGTTTTTCAGGCTAGATGTTTAGTTGTGGACTATTGCATGACACAGCAAAAACAAAAACTTGCAAAACAGTTTTTCCATTATTTCTGAAGGCTGACAAGCTTGCAACTTATAAAAATAGAAGGCAACATTCCAGGTTCTCAGTTACACTAAGCAGTAATCCTAATAGTGGCTCATCTTACTTTTATTGTTCCTGGTCTGGCCAAATTTTGTTAGAAAATTATGTTTCTGATATGTATTTGTTGTTTTGTTATTTTGGTTTGATTTTATTTATTTTGTTTGTTTGTTTGCATTCCAGGCACTGAGAATTTTCCACCATCTGCCTTCAAAAGAAATGCTGTTGATCAAATTTTTACACTCAGTTTCATAACCTTTTGTAAGCCGTTGGTCTCCAACATCAGAATACTAAAATGTGATCCGAGTAATACCTTGTAGGATGTGCAGAATACAAACAAAAACTGTAATTATTTGTCCTTGCCTATAGAAATCTAAAACATGCTTCAGAGCAGAAATGGAAATAGATTATCCTTTCAAAGCCAAATTCTTTATAAATTCCATACAAAGAGACTTTGTTTCAAAGTAGAGTTAACGCTTAGCAACGGCTTATTTTCTGAGGTCATGTTACTTTGCTACATAGATGACTATGAATCAGTCTCATATACTGTCAGATATTAAAAGGACAAAGCAATCTGATAACCTTGATTAGTCATAAGGCCTGAAAAAGAGCTAAAGGGATTTCTTTGCTTGTTTGAAGAAAAGACATATTCTTCTCAATAATCACTATTTTTTTAAACAAAGACCTCTAACATTTATAAAGCCATTTTAAAGAGAAGCAAATATAATGTGTAAGAATAGCTCAATTCCAGACATACTAATCATAGATGTTCTCCTTCTGAAATCATTTCTATGTTGTTTCTTATTTTGGCCAACAAGAAAGTAATTTAACTCCTGCAGCCAACCCATAGCTTGGTTGGAGATAGCCCTCCATGAGCAGAGAAGGGTTCCATCAGAGATGCTCCACCTACCCCTTTCCTTCTAAGAAAAGCTCTCTGGTGTATGGAGAGGGGGCACTTCAGGACTTCCAGTGAAGATTCATGATGCACCAAATGTCCCTAAAGGACCAGGGATGGCATTACAGCAGAGATCAGAAACCAGCAACAATTCTCCAGAAAAAGGAAAGATCACCCACAGATACTCTGGACTGCTGCTCCTCATGAGTAGACTGCAGGAATCTTTTTGTGGTTGACCTGTGAGTCAAAAAGTTGGGAGTTCAACGATTTCAACCAAACTCACATATGTAACATTGCATATATGGACATAAGGTTTGCCAAGCCTCATTTCTTAATCACTTTTGGAATTACTTCTTAATTGCTTTTCAACTATCAGAAACCTTTGGATTCACCAATTTTATGCCATTCACTGAGTTTCCTTTATTCCTTAAAAGAAAGTTTTAAATATAAATTTGAGGACTTAAAAAATCCTTTCAGGCGGGGGGAAATAGCAAAAGGGTGATTAGAATGTTGATTATAAATGAACTAAAAGTCCATATGGATTTAAACAAGATTTTGAAATTAATTATAAGATTCTGTCCCTTGGAAAAATGGTGTTGTTTTGAATTCCTTTTAAAAAACAGAATAGGTGAGACTTTGATGATTTGACACTAGAGGAACTAAAAGAAACTAAATATTACAATTAAAGGATAAGGACACTTAAATTTACTTACTAATACAGGACAAAATATTTTGACATTGAAGGATATTTGTTATTATGAACTCAGAAGTTCATTTTAGGAATATCTGTTATTAGATATAGATTTTGTTTAAATGATAATTATGGAAGAGAAATAGGTTTTACAAGACAAAACTAAGACTGCTCTGAAAGTGAATCTAAAAACAATAGGCTGCAAGAATAATATGGGAAAAATACTATAATGAACATACAAATGGATCCAGTTGATGTTTTAATAAATAAAATAAAATTAATAGTAATTAAAAGAACAAACCAGAAATGACTTGGATAGTTTTCCTATAGTGGATTTACAAAAGAGATTTCTTAGTGTTTTGAAAGGTTTTATGGAAAGGGGCAAAGAAAAAATGAAAAGAAATCAAGCTGTAAGAAACTATTTGAAGGGATTAAAGTTCAAGATTGTTAAAAGTAAAAGGAAGGAATATACAGTTGGTTTATTTGATCAAGATGACAATAGATATGTGGTTATCTGTGGTAACACTTAATGTACATTTGCTGACCAGTACTGAATGACAAGGCTTTAAAGATTTGTTTATAGATAAGAGATGAGATATGAGAAAAATAAATCATTTGCTTTGTTTTAAGAAAAGATCATCACTTACTAAAAAACGTATACTTGTTCTGAAATAATTTCTTTCTATATTTCTTTTTTTAATTTACTCTATCTTTATTTTTTTATTTCATTTCTAGTTTGGTTCCTTTTTTTTTCTGTGCTGTCTACTTTTTTTATTCTTTTCTTTTTTTAGTTTTTATCTTTAAAATTGTTGTGTTTAATAACATTATTCTTTTCAAAAAAAAGGCCATATAAAAATGGAATTCATCAGTTTAGGATTTTCTAGGTCCAAAGCTTGACATATTCCCTCAAATGCCCCAAAATCTAGACTAAGCAAATTAAACTAATATTATGCCCCCCCCCAAAAGAATTTAAATACTTCTCAACGCTATCCCATCAGCCCACCTATTTATGTGCAGAACATGGAATACAGAGGGAGATCTATCATGCCAATTCCCATTTGGATTGCTCTCAAAGTTATACACAAAGTGAATGGCATTCCCCCACCTCCTCAAATTAATTTGCTTTAATTACCCATTCATCAGCTGCCTAGTATCAATGTATTTGGGCTATAAATGATGGTTAGTAATGAGGCATCAGAAGACTTTTGATGAGTGAACTATAAAAATAATCATGACACAATAATAATTAGGATTTATTTATCATAATGATAAAACACTAGTCTTGTCATATTTACAAAGTGACTTTGAAGGAACTTTTAAAGAGGATATAGAGAACACTTTCCTTTTGCTTGTAATAACCATAACCATTATTGATAGTGCTCTTAAAATGGCAGGTACACAGAAGCAGAGGTTGTTGTTTCATGCCAAATTTGTTTTATGGTGTCATCTATTTCTGATATTTAAGAGGGCACTGCTCATTTGCAACATTAACCAATGTGATTTATGTACATTTTAAAAGATTACTACATTTAAATGTTTTCAGCAGTTCATTTTTACTATGTACTTTGTTCCAGTGTAATCAATGTAGTCTCTTTTCTGCAGCTCAGGCTGCAGCACAAACGCAGTTTGCTTTTTATAGCAAAATCAATATCAGAATTAATGGATGTCAAAGAAAGCAAACTGTTAGGAATACAGAAAGGTCAAAAGCTTTTTTTTCTCCCCACTGTATTGATTTCACGAGCGTTAGTTTGCCTACCTGCATATACTGTTTTTATCTGATAAGTGAGAGGCTAGCACGTTTTGCTCAATGGATCTTATGTGATTATCAACCTAATCCCAATACATTGTTGTGCATCCCCAAAAAAATCCAAAAGAAAGGAATTGGAGGCCAGAAAACCAAGTAGTTGGCCTTCCCCATTAAAAAAAAACTGGACAGTAATATCATCAATTGCAGCCTGGACTGCAATTTTCAGATTGAAGGCTTTCTTTGTGGTGGCACCTCTGTGCTGAAATGCTGTAACTCCTTTCAAGAACTTACAGGCAAAGACTGTAGAAAATAAAGCAAGCCAGCCATCCAATCACCAGGCCACCATAAGATTTTCCATGAGCTTAAATAGCTATATTTCGAGTATGTCTCAGCATGCTGCATATGCACATTAATCTCATACAGGTCATTGGGGTGTGGGCAATAAGCAAGTTGCTATTGAAGGACAGCATGTGAAGGTAGTCTTTAGATCAGGTAGCATGCAATGGGGTAATGAGGTAATGTGTCATACTCACCAAAATGTCTAAAATCTAGCTGTATTTTCCTTACTACTAGCAGGGAATGCTGATATGACTAAGAATGATAGCTTTCTCTTCCTTTTAGCTGTATTAATGTACATTCCTTAGTCTTGAATTGGCAAAAAAATATATATGCTAAGATAAATAGCAATAGCACTTAGACTTATATACCGCTTCATAGTGCTTTTACAGCCCTCTCTAAGCGGTTTACAGAGACAGCATATTTCCCCCAATAATCTGGGTCCTCATTTTACCCACCTCGGAAGGATGGAAGGCTGAGTCAACCTTGAGCTGGTGCGATTTGAATGGCCGAACTGCAGCTAGCAGTCAGCTGAAGTAGCCTGCAGTAGTGCACTCTAACCACTGCGCCACCTTGGCTCAATCACTGAACTGTAATCAGCCTCCAAAGATCCTCCATTCGAGTAGCCTATCACTTGTTTTGGAATACCAATAGACTCCTACAAAAATGGACCAGCTAATTATGTTGGTGAGCGGAGAAGGGGTGTCAGGTTAAATATGAATGAGCTTCTATGGCATAATGAAAGTGCTAACTTGCGTCATCTCAGGAGCAGCTCCTACCCCAACAATTTGTCAGATAAACTAATTTTTTTGACATAGATTTACTAGTCTTCCTGTCACTGGAGCTAGAAAAGGAAACTGACAGGAATCTTGTCAATTTTAGCTCCCAAATCAGAAAGCCTTGCAGGGGAACAGTAGTGATAGAAGTCAGTGGTGGTACAACATGCAGTATGCAAAATGTATTCAGAATTTCATGACCGTACACTATACATATACAGTAAATCAAAAAGAGAAAAAGTCATGATTCAGTAGTTCTGAATGAACGTGGATTGAATACAAAAGTAAGTGGCCAACATACACAAAAAACTACATTGAAGTGGTTTAGTAGAGATAGCAAACGTGGGTTGAATAGCAAAACAAACATAAGAAAAAATGAACCGCTTGACAGGAGGTGGAAGGCAGGAAATATTTGGTTAAATGAAGTTGATGTGATCCTGGGAATGAGAGAATTTTAAAAGTGTAAAGAACACAAGGCAAAATGTAAAGCAATGTGTAGATCTGATGGAAGCAAGGGCAGTTTGCAAGAATAAAAATACAGGAGTGGTGAACAACATTGCTACAAAGCAGTTTTAGTTACATTTCTTTTATTTATCTGATTTACTGAATTTCATTTTTTATTTATTTATTTATTTATATCTGCAGTTTAAATAAACCTGATTAAGGAATAGTATGATTGGCAAGTAATATAGTTGTAACTATCACAACTAGTTATTGGTTTGCTTTGGGTATATCTTTAGAGTCCCCTAGGAGAAGGGCGGTATAGAAGTTTAAATAATAAATAAATAAATAAAATATTATAAATCCAAACGATCAGGAAGTTAAAAAGTGGGAGAGGGAAGAAGCAGAATAATGGTACATGGAAAATGAGAAAGATAGCCTTTTCATTCCTTACCGTGATCCCAGAGAAAACGCCCTCTAAGTGATTGAAACAAGAAATGGTAATGATAATCATGAAGTCATTTTTTTCTACCATAAAAAAACTAACTTTCTAGAGATATCCCTGATTTTTCTTTCACTTGGGCACAGACAATATAAACTATTTTTGCTGAGAATGGATCTTCAAATGATCAGAAGCAATTTTACAAGTGGGCCTTGATATCATTTTGAATAAATTATATTAACATCTTGCCCTTTCTCCTGCAACAAAATACATTAATGCTGTTATGATGTTTTACTTCAACACAAGATTGATATGGAGTCTGAGCATCCATAATTAGATAATAATCTCACAGCATACATTCTATTATTGTTATATTACTTAATGGTTGCTTATTTCAAGAGCTTTTCTAGCTCATTAATTGCTTCAACTGTAAATAATGGTGACAGGATATGATTGGTATGGCTGACTGTATGTATAGAGGTTTGACCTTATATTTGAAAGTTTTACTTTAAAATAGAAGGTGGCAAATTTCAGTATAAGGCACAAATCAGTCAAAATTAAGCAGACTGTTCGATTTCATTTTCCAGAAGGGTAGCCATGCTAGCCTGCCGCAACAGAATCAACAAAATGTCTTTTGAAGCACATTCTTAAATTTTTCTTACAAATGGAATTTAAAAGTAATCAGTGCCGAATAGATTAAATTCTAAATGTTTAATAAATCAGTGTTCTGTTTTTCTGCATCACTTATAATGTTAAGCACCCTAGAAGCTTTTCCCTCTGTTTGTTACCCTCCTTCCTTCCAGACCTAAAGAATGGCTCACAGCCACATTTCAGGCAGCAGGATGGTTTCTAAATAGCCTCAGGATTGGAGGCAGAAAAAGAAATGTCCAATTTCACTGAAAGGATAAATAGGCAGTACAAGCAGTCCTCACTTATTGATGATAATTAGGACCAAGAATTCCATCACTAAGCAACACAGTCTTAAAGAGTAACATTATGCGACCATGTTGACTTTTGATGGCAATTGTGGCAATCCCAGTCGTTAAGTGAATCCTGCATGGGCATTTATCAGATACAGGTAGTCTTCATTCCGCGACTGTTTGAAGTTATGATGGTAATGAACAAGGAGACTATTTCTCATAGTTGCAGGGATCACATTATCTCTGCAGTTGTATTATTGTGATTTGAGCACTTGGCACTTGGCTCACAATTATGATGTCATGATATCCCCCAGTCACATGATTGCCATTTATGACCTCCAGGTGGCTTTCCCGTTGACTTTGCCACATGGGAAGCCAGCTGTGAAGGTCACAGATGGCAATCAAGTGACAGTGGGATATCATGACATCATAATTGTGAGCCAAATGCCAAACACTGTCCTTGTTCATTATCATCATAACTTCAGTCGCTGAATGAAGACTACCTGTATCAGATAAATGCCTATAATCATTGCCAAGTAAAATTACAATGTGGCTGGAATGAGGGGGAAATTTTGTCGGTTTGTTTGTTTTCCAGTAGAAATACAGTCCTAAGGAAAGGTGACAAGGATAGGGTCATTTCCTTTAAAATTAGGACTCCATCATGAGATGGTGACTTTGTCTCAACATTTCTGCTAGTTCCATTTCCTCAATTTAGTTTACTATAGTGACAATGGGATAACTATATTTAGCAGTCTTTTTCCTGAACTGTAGTAACATGAATAGATATGCAATAAGATAATGGAGTCCTATTACCACTCTAAGCCTGGACATTTTACCATATGTTGAACCAGATACAAAAAGTTTCCATGTTTACTTGCTTTAGAATAGAAAGTTAGGCCAGGATTTCAACCAAAACCAATTCTAGCTGCTCAGTGGAGGACATCTTTTGATTACTGTTATGAAATACTGTATTTATAATCCTCTGGAACAATCCTGGGATGAGTAAACAACATTGGAAACCGTGCGCATTGGCAGATGCCCATAGCAGCTGCAAGCTATGGCATGCTAAGCAAAATATTGTGCTGCTTTGAAGCACAATATTATTAAGACTATCTAACTGCTCCTCTCTGTAGTTTTCTGAATTTTTCCCTAAAATAAGAACACTAGTAAATTCCATTCAGATATTAAAATGCCACCCACTTAGTTGAAGGGTCACCAATGACGAAAAACGGGGAGCTTGGCCCTTTGAACTAACTTGGGTTAATCTTCAAACACAGCTTCCAATTCAATTGGTTTTTGTACTCAGAAAGAGAGGGAAATTTTCAGAAGCAACAAGATTGCTGTAAGATCAAGGCAACTAAATAGACCTACTTTCTCATTCTTTCCTAAAACCCAGTCGTATATAAGTACATTCTCAGAGAACAGGATTATAAAATAAAAGAAGATTGCAATGACAGCAGTTTACTGTCAGGGGCCAAGTCTTAACTACAATATTACCTCTTCCCCAAAAAGGTACCTAAGCCAAATATCAGAAATTATTTTATATTCTTATATCCTATCGAAATCTTTACAATAAATTGACTGGGTTCATACTCTGAATACATGATAAGAATATATAGTGCTATGCTTAAGCCTAGATTAGACAGATCTTATTTCAGATATTACACTCTTAAAGTACAGGCAGTGCTACATGTGCTTTACATTAAGGGCAACTGGACTGGAACTAACAGAGGCAAAAAAAAATGCTTACACAGATGAAAATTTATGCAGATACAGCAAGCCATGCGGATTATGAAGGCCTTCTTAGTGTGAACAATAAAAGCAGAAAAGAGTTCAAAAGTAATTATTAAGTGCATATATATTCCTATTCACCATATTATTTGTTTTTGGAATATGCGATGTTATCTGAAGCTCAGAAAAAGAGTAGGAAGCTGTAAATAAAATATCACAGAGGCAGACAAAATAAGAAAAGGAAAGGGAAACTGATTTAAATGGGTTTATACCAAAACCATTCACCCTGTTCCTTTCTATCTTTACCATCCTTGTTTCTACTACATCTACACATGGTAGTTCACCAATTGAAGCCTTAGCTAGACCAAGGAGCACTGAGGATGGTCCCACAAATCCTTTGGTTTGGATTACTGTGATTCACATATTTATTTTTTATTTTATTTTATTTATTTATTTGTCAAATACGTATAAGATAACAGATATAAGTATAAACATGATTATGAATAATACAGGATAAGGATACTAATAAATGGTGACAGTAGGACAGGGACGGTAGGCATGTTTGTGCGCTTATGCCCGCCCCTTACAGACCTCTTAGGAATGGGGTGAGGTCAACAGTAGACAGTCTAAGGTTAAAGTTATGGGGGTTTGGAGATGAAACCACAGAGTCAGGTAGTGCATTCCAGGCATTGACCACTCTGTTGCTGAAGTCGTATTTTCTGCAATCGAGTTTGGAGCGGTTTACCATAAGTTTGTATCTATTGTGTGCTACTGTATTATTGTGATTGAAGCTGAAGTAGTCATTGACAGGTAGGACGTTGTAACAGATAATTTTGTGTACTACGCTTAGGTCATACCCAAGGTGGCATAGTTCTAAATTGTCTAATGCCAAAATTTCGAGCCTGGTGGCATAAGGTATTCTATTGTGAGCAGAGGAGTGGAGTACTCTTCTCATGAAATATCTCTGGACTCACTCAATTCTATTAATGTCTGATATACAGTGCAGGTTCCACGCAGATGAACTGTATTCGAAAATTGGTCTAGCAAAGGTTTTGTATGCCCTAGTTTGCAGTACAATATTACCGGAGAAGAAGCTTCACAAGATTAGGTTAACAACTCTTAATGGAAATGTTATTGCAGTGAGCTCTGGCACTTAGATAATTTGAGATGAGTACTCCAAGGTCCTTGACAGAATGAGGGTCGTCTATGAGGTTGTATTTGATGTTCTGATTTTTTTTGCCAATGTGTAAGCAGAGCATTTGTTGATTGATATTTGGAGTTGCTAATTGTTTGACCATTCTGACACATAGTCAAGGTCTCTTTGTAGGGTAGCAGCATTGTTGGTGGTGCTGAATAGTTTTACATCATCAGTGAAGAGAATACAATTGCTTATAATACGATCGCAAAGGTCATTTATGTAAAGTATAAAGAGTGTAGGTCCTTAAATGCTGCCTGCGGGGACACCTCTGTTAACAGGTGCAGGGTTTGATAGGGTGCTCCCTATTTTGACTACTTGTTGCCTGTTTGTCAGGAACACAGATATCCACTTGTGCTATTTTTTTTAGTACTTAAAAGGTCCTTAAAAGGACCGTGGGGTTGTGTGTGAAGCCAGGAGATCCTCACGGATGTCTGGCTACCAGT
>JANHZT010000440.1:0-10215 GCA_032468215.1 Stegonotus admiraltiensis
AAAAAATGTTTTCAAAAGGCTTTGACGATCCCAGCTGAGTTGCCTGATCAGCAAAGGCTTTTTTTCTTATAAAAAGCCTCTGATGATCAGGCAACTCAGCTTGGATCGTCAGAGGCATTTAAAAGGAAAAAAAGCCTCTGATGATCGCGCGGCTCAGCTGGGCATTGGGGGGGGGCAGGGATTTTTGCTACCAGTTCTCTGGACCACCTGCCACCATTGCTATCGGATCGGGCGATCCGGTCCGAACCGGGAGCATTTCACCCCTGCGTGAAACTTGGCCGAAAGGTCAGGTAGGATCAGCAAGAGTTTGGTCCCTGCTTCCAGCCCAGTCAAAGTCATTCAGGTTAATGCCTGAATCCTGACCAAAACAATCTGCGGAAGACAAGAGCCAGATCCCAAGATGTCTCTCCAGGAAGGGCTGTATCACCGCCTCTTGCAAAGCTTTATCCATAGAGGTTCAAGGAGAGAAAGCAACCTAGAACTAAGGAGAAATTTCCTGAGTTAGAACAATTAATCAGTGGAACAACTTGCCTCCAGAAGCACTTGGAGGTTTTTTAAAAATTGCAGACTGCAGGAACCAGGAGCACCACTCAGGTGACCCTGAGGACACAGATAAACCTCCAAGTGCTACAATGACCCTCTAAAAGGATGCAAACGACCAGCTGTCTGCAAGGAATAGAAATCCTTCCGTTCCCTGTCAGAGCTGAAGAAGCTTCTTGGATGAGAAGCGAAGCATCTTCAAAAGGGAAAAAACCCAAGAAAGTCCACTTTCGTTGTGTCTCTGAGCAAGTGGTCCCACCTGGATCTGGTTTCAGGTCTACAGCCGGATTTTACAAAGCTCCTTGCCAGAGCTCCAGCAGATTCTTTGCATACCTATCTGGGTAGACACAAGCAGAAACAAGCAGTCCATAGGAGATTGTGCAATGCTAAATAATATACTGAACATCTGGGATAAATACAGCAAAAGAATCCATCCAATTCTCTCCCGTCTTGACACATCATTTTTGTAAATAAGAAATTCATTCAGCAATTTGATATGTTTGTTTTTGTTTGTTTATGTTTTTGTGTGTCTTGTTTTTTGTGTATTATGTTACTTTTTGTATTTTTGTGTATTTTAATTTTTGGAAATTTAATAAACATTATTTTTTAAAAAAGAAATTCATTCAGCGGAAAACAATGGATGTACATGGCAAACTCCAAATGCCCTGAAACTCTTATCTAATAGAAGTATCAGTTTATCTGACCAGCTTCAATACCTCCAAGTAGACAGCATAGATATCAGAGAGTTTTGACTAAGAATCTTCCAACATTGGGACATGGGTTGTCCATATTTAGAGATTGCTGGTAAAGAATGAGTCAAAAACCAAGCAGGTCAAAGACCAGATGATTAAAAGGATGTAGAACATGAATACAGCACTAGATTCCACCATGGGAATTTCAACAGAAGAACATTAAATTTACTCCCAACATAAATTTCTTTGAAACTTCTTATATCAGTTTCAAAGAAAACTGATATAAGAAGTATTATTGTTGGCTTGACTGCCAAAATGGATTTTCAGGAGATAATAAGCAGATCAGATCTTTTAATAAATGCTGCCAACAATGCTCAATTATGATGAAAAATTGTTCAAAGTAGCATGAACGTAATATCAAGGGTTGGAGTCCCATTTCAACCATGCGGCCGCATGGGGGATTATGGGAGCGACGGGGTGCTCCCATGTGACACTTCTCCTGCACGAACTGCACTGGCTTCTGGTGGTCTTCCGGGTGCGCTTCAAGGTGTTGGTGACCACCTTCAAAGTGCTCCATGGCTTAGGGCCTGGGTATTTGTGAGACTGCCTTCTGCCGCCAATAGCCACAGGCCAGTTCGCTCGCACAGAGAGGGGCTCCTCAGGGTGCCGTCGGCCAGACAATGTCGGCCGGCGACTCCCAGGGGGAGAGCCTTCTCTGTGGCAGCACCCGCCCTCTGGAACGAACTACCCCCGGGGATACGTATGATCCCGGACCTTCGGACTTTTTGTTGGGCCCTTAAGACTCATTTATTTCATCTAGCCGGACTGGCTTAATCCCATCTTTTTGGTTTTATTTGTAATTGATTTTAATTGGGGTGTTTTAAATTGTGGCCCAAAATTATTTAATATCTTTTAATTGGTTTTAATTTTTGTATGCTTTGTTTTATCTTGGCTGTTCACCGCCCTGAGTCCTGTTGGAGAAGGGCGGTATAAAAATCAAACAAACAAACAAATAAACAAATAAACAAATAAACAAACAAACAAATAAATAAATATGTCCTCTCAAAATGTACTGGATTAGTTTTTGCAAGGATATTAGCAATAGCCCTTAGATTTATATACTGCTTCACAGTGCTTTAAACTCTCTAAGCAGTTTACAGAGTCAGCCTCTTGCCCCGAACAATCTGGGTCTTCATTTTACCCACCTCAGAAGGATGGAAGGATGTCAACCGTGAGCCTGGTGAGATTTGAACTGCCAATTTGCAGTCAGCCAGCACTCAGCAGAAGTAGCCTGCAGTACTGCACTCTGACCACTACGCCACCGTGGCTCTTAAAGCGGTATATAAGTCTAAGTGCTATTGCTATCTTGCTCTTTAATCCATTTAAATGTTTATTTAGCAAATGTATATGTCAGAACTAACTTCTGTTCTGTTTTTATTATTTAAGCATTGGTAAAATAAGTCCCATGTCAAGAAATATTCAGTTCCTTCTTTTTCCTTAACTGTAACTGTTATTCTGTCCATTCCTGCACATTCTAATATTTTTTAAATTACACTCTCATCTGTCGGGATCTCTTCACTTTTACACTGTTGTGCAAATACAATTCTGGCTGCAGTTAGTACGTGTCAAATCAAATATATATTCCTTTTGTCATACTTTTCCAGTAGGATGCCCAACAAAACTATTTCTGGTTTCAAATCTGTATGCTGCTTTATCATTTTTTCCAACCAAGTATGTATTTTCATCCCATTTTTTTTGCCTTTGGGCAAGTCCATCACATATGATAATATGAATTAGGTGTCTGGTTACACTTCCAACATTTAGTGGATGCATAAAAAATATATACATTTTTGCCAGTCTTGTTGGTGAAAAATGCCATCTCTATAACATTTCATCCAAGTTTTCTTTATATGCAGTTGACATAGTTAATTTAACATTTTTATCCCACAATTTCTGCCTTTTATCCAGTTCTATTGTATATTCAAAGTTTTTAGCTGAAACTATCGTCGTCTCCTTTACTTGCTCACTTTCCAATTTGACACTATATATTTTTTTATTAATTTTTCATCTGTCCCAGTTAATATCTGGTCCAATTCTGTTAATTCTTTATTAAAACCATACATTTTAGCATCTTTCTCATATCGAGATTGTATCTGCACTTGTGGCCACCATGCTATATCCATCCCTTGACTACTCAGTTCTTGTTTAGTTTTTAATTCCCCCTTTTCATTCAAAATATCTTCATATCTTATATTTTTTCCATATTTATAACATTAGGATGTATCAGTGTTTCCATTGTGGAAAGCCAGACTGGTATTTTCAAATAGTGTTCTTTCATTTTTACCCATATTGATAGTAGTGCATTTCTAATATAATGTCTTTGAAAATAGCTATGTATCTTATGGTATTTTTCCCATACCATAAGAAAACATGCCAACTTAATTGAAGGTCGTGTCATTCTAAAGTCTAGTCTTTTATGCCTCAAATTAATCCATTCTTTCACTTGCGTAAGTACCGAGGCCTGATAATACAATTCCCAGTCTGGCAACCCAAAGCCCTGCTTTTTTTGGAATCTTGCAACATTTTCAGGCTTATTCTTGCTTTTTTCCCTAGCCAGATATATTTTAGTATTGTTTCATTTAGTTCTTCAAAATATTTCCCCCTAGCTTTATTTGAATTGTTTGAAGTAAGTCTTGGTAAAATATTCATTTTTATAGCAGCTATTCTTCCTGTCAACAACAATTGCTAGTTTTTCCATTTCTCCAAATCTGATTTGATTTGTTGCATCAGCTTCATATAATTATCCTCTTTAATCATTGCACATTTTGCTGTTATTTACATCCCTAAGTACTTTACTTTCTTAACTATCTGTATGTCAATTTTTCCATTAGCTCTCTTTTCTGTATATCTGTAAGATTTTTAACTAGTATTTTAGTCTTTTCTTTATTTTCAGTCCTGCAATTTCACCATATTCTTCTATTTCTTTAAATTAACTTAGGTCCAGTTTCTAGTGGATCTTCTAATATAAAAACAAATCATCCGCAAACACCTGTAACTTATATTTCTCTTTTTTATTTCCAGACCTTTTATGTCTTCATCGTGTCTAATAATAGTTAGCACTTCCAAAGTCAGTATAAATAGTAAAGTGTGTCCACTTTATTATTTATTTGCCTTGTGCTTTTTTTAAATATCAAAATTCTCTGTCATGTCCCCATTTACCATCACCTTAGCTCATTGTTTGTGATATATTGCTTTGATCATATTAATAAATCTCCCCAAAATCCATGAATTTTAATTGTAGTAACATAAATTGCCAATTAACGTTATCAAATGCTTTCTCTGCATCTAGAAAGATCAATATCATTTGTTTTCCAGGATGTGGAAAACAAGGGTGCAGTTCATATTAGAGACTTTTTGTGAAATAATATGATAGAAATCCCCCCCCCGGGGGGGACTTATGCCACTCTTAGCCCCCTCAGCTGCATCTTTCGGGAGGTCTTGCAGGACAGGCCCACCCAACTATCATGGTATAAAATTGAGCACAGCCTATACTGTTGGACCGGTAGGTGGGAGGTAATTTTTATTGGGGAGGGTAACTCTGGATGCTGAGCCCTCCCCCTCAATTTCCCAGGAAACAGGAGCTGACATGGAAGGAAGGACACCAAGTGGTGCCATTTCTCAGTAAGCGTGGGCACGTCCCATCTCCCAGGAGAGGCTGGTGGTGGGGGGTGTCACTCTAAGGCTCTCTTCATCAGGGCCAGCTACTCTGAAAAGTTTCCCATGTGGTAAGGTGGCTGCATCTTATCACATGGGAAAAGGTAGAAAATGGACACTGTCCTGGGTTCAAGGGCCAGCTGGCCCTTGCAGCAGCTGGTGTACTTCAGCCTAGCTTCAAGGCATCTTGTTAGGCAGAGATGGTGGTGCAGCCAGCACTCGCTCTGTGTGTGTGTGTGTGTGTGTGAAAATGAGAGCTCTGGGCATTTTGAGCAAAGGAGGGAGGGGGTCAAACCTGCAGCGTAAGAGAGGGAGGTGGAGAACGAAGGCTGGAAGGGTTCACCTGGCCCTGTATTGACCAGAGTTGTGGCACCTGACCAGCCAGCCGGTCTCCATCCCGCCCCACATGTGCTGTGCAAAGAGGCCTCTGTGGGGAAGGCCCACAGTGTGTCAGGAGCAAACCCCCCCCCCATTCTCCAGATTTGGACCTTGGCGTTGTGATGACATGTAGCAGCAAGGAGGGCCGGCCAATTATGATAAGCCTGAGCAAAATTATTTTTTGAACATCAACCATACAAAGCTGAACATTTTGGGGGAAGAGAAACATGCAGCTGGTGTTTTGGAAAGTATGGGGAAATCTAGCAGTGGTGAAATTGAGCCCGTTCTATCCTGCTCGGGCGAACCGGTAGCGGTGTCGGTGGCAGGAGGCTCCGCCCACCTGCCCGGATGTCATCACGTCCCGTTTTTTATTCTCTGTGCATGTGCAGAAGGCTCTACACATACGTGGAGGAGGTGCACACGCTCACATTTGCAAACCAGTAGCAAACGTAACTAAATTTCACCCCTGGAATCTAGAAAAGACACAGAGTCAGGCACAGGTGCTCCAAAACCCATCCTTCCCAGTTTCCAGGGCCAGCCTGTGGGGGTCCTGCTTCGTTCCCCCCCCCCCAGATTTTGCTGCCCACCCTTGGAGCTCTTGCAAATCAGGAGCTGCCCAGCTGCCCCTGCCCTTCTGGAGATGGGTGCGAATGAAATTATTTTTTCCCAGCAATTTCCCAAGATGGTTTTACTACATGAATGAAATATTGTTGATGATTTTTAAACATGGTTTCTTCTTGTTTTTATCTGGATTGCTCACCACCATGAGATCTATTTATAGTTTGGTGTACAGAAATGTTAATAATTCATAACCTTCTTCCTCTAACAAAAATGATTTCTTGTGCAGTGGCATTTCTCAGATAGAAGCTCCTCCATTCTCCCACCAAAGGAAGCCTCCGTGCTCTATTGGGGAATGAACTTCCTGATTCTAGGCAATCCAGGAAGATGCTCGGCGCAGCTCTGCTGCGATGGGAAGGGCAGGGACTCCCCACCTGAGCCGGCCGTCTCTAGGCTCCCTGTCTCAGGGCCTCCTGGCCTGAGATGCCAACAGAAGCCCCTCCAGACAGAATGGGAGCAAAGTCTGTAGTGGGGCAGAAGCTGAAGGTGGCCCCAAGTCGCAGCAGGAGCCCAGTCGAAAGCACCAGGAACAGAATTGTCTGGGACTGCCTTCCCATGGCTTCCTGTAACATGGGTGGGTGGGTGCATAGTTGTGCAGAGACCCACAAGGTTCTGTGAATGGGAGCACAGGGATACACTGAAATGCCGGTCTTGCAGGGGTATGAGGAAGGCCTGGGCTTTTGAGAGCCCACCTCAAGCTGGCAAAGGAGGGACCACGGAGGAGTTGAAGCCTCTTTTCCCTGCCTCCAAGGAGCTCCTGCCCAGGAGAAGGGGGAGCCAGAGCCCTTGAGTGAGATGAAGACCCTTCCTCGCCCCTGGGCCTGGACTGCAAGTGGGGGAGGGCAAAGTCAGCACCTTACCAGGAGTTACTCCAAGGAAACCAAAGAACATTTCGGCCACTGGGTTTGGGGGGTGGGGTTTTGGAGGCCCAGGGTTTCCTTGGAATAGAGGGAAGGTAAGCCTGCAGTGGTTAAAAGCCCTGGCCTCTTCCGAAGACCTTGGCTGGCTGCCATAGAGGGTCTGCTGCTTCTTGGCCATCTACCAGGAAAGATGCTGGCCAGCTGTGTTTCTGAGGTGTCATTGCCCACCCCCACCTCCCAGGTTCTCTTTCCTCCTGGGCCACCAGATCTCCTTTAGATGGGTGTTTGTCACACATTTCCCACAAAGTACATTAGCAGAGTTGCACTTTGGGAGTCTGGGAGCAACTGGTGAAATTGCCACCCTTTGCAGGTAGCAACCCTTGGAAAGTGCAGAGCGGAAAGCAGGGGTGAAAGAGCTGGGGAGACCCCAGCGTCTCTCCCCTCCCAGGCACCTGGCCAGACGCGGCCTTCAGCCTCAGGGCATGCCTCTCTTGCACGAGCAGCAGTGACACCATGAGGGCAGACTGGGCAAGCGTGCAGCTGTGCAAATGGAGGCAAGGAAATCACCTGCTTGATTGGCTGACTGATCTTTGCAAAAGGGAGAGCTGGGAAAGCCCAACGGCATCCCTGGTGGAGCGCATGAGGTTCTTTGGAGTCTCACATATGCCGGCAGAATGGCTCCAGTCCTGAAGAAGCACCGGCCACATCTCGCCTTGGGAACTGAGAGCAGATTTTGTCTGGCAGGAGGGGGGGAAGGAAAGGTGAGCAGGTGAGGCCTCCTGCTGCCAGCTCTCCAGCCCAGAGCAGAGTTCATCAGTGGCGTTGCAGGAGACGAGCAAGGAGCAGCGCTGAGAATGACCAGAAAGAAGGTTTTGGTGGGCATCAGGAAGAACCTGAGCAAGAGCTGTTCCCGAGGAGAGCAGATGCCTCTTGGCTGGAGACTTTTGCAAATGGCGTTGTCAGAGAATTCCTGCACTAAAGTCTATGATTCACTGCTCTTCATCCTTCAATGAGCCGTGGAGGCACAGTGGTCAGAGTGCAGTACTGCAGGCTACTTCTGCTGCCTGCCAGCTGCCTGCAATTTGGCAGTTCAAATCTCAGCAGGCTCAAGGTTGACTCAGCCTTCCATCCTTCCGAGGTGGGTAAAATGAGGACCCAGATTGTTGCTGACTCTGTAAACCGCTTAGAGAGGGCTGCAAAGCACTATAAAGTGGTATATAAGTCTAAGTGCTATTGTTATTGCTATAATACCTAAGTCTAGGTAAATGTATATCAAGAGCCAGTTTGATGCAGTGGTTAAGGCACCAGGTTAGAAAATGTGAGAGCGTGGGTTCCTAGACCTGCTCTGGGCATGAAGCCAGGGGGATGACTTTTGGCCAGTCTCCCTCTCTCAGACCTACAAGCAGGTAATGGCAAGCCACTTCTAAAATCTTGCAGTTGCCTGGAGTCAACATCGACTCAAAGACACACACACAATGGGGAACAGTTTATCATCTACATCATTCTACATATACGGGTAGATCCCCAAGAGAAAACCCAGGTTGGAGTGACAGGAGGGGAGACTCCGTGGCCTTTGCATGAGGAAATTTGGAGAAGCTGACGTCGCCAGCAGGCTCAAGGAGCTTCTGGAAACAAAGGATGTGGCCAGATGGACGAAGACCAGGGAGAAATGTTATCACGTCCGAAAGCAATTTCTCAGGATGCTTAAGTTAGAGTTGCCGGTTCTTACAAAACTCAGTGAAGAATGACAATGAAGCCACCTCTTCTGATGGCTGCCAAGAAGGACGAAAGAGGAGATCCGGGGCCAACAGGCAGCAGCAGCATGGCCAGAGAGGCATCCTGGCATTTCTGAGCTCTGCTTCTCAGGAGGAAGGCAAGTAGGACCGTCCACCGGATCAGGAGGTGGCAGGAAGGGCAGGAGGAGCAAGCAGGGGATCCATTGCAAAGGTCTCTGTTACAGCAGTGGATCCGGATCCCTGGCAGCTCCTGCTGCTGGCAGTGACAGGAGGTGGCACATCCTCTGGTCAAAAGGACCCCCAGCACCGCTGCCAAGGACAGAGAAGGACAAGGAGGAAACTCAGGGCAGCAGCCGTTCTCGTGACCCGCAGGCCACATGCCAGCTGCACCGACAGCATCTCTGGGACTTTGGCTCTTGGGCTGCATGGCCAGCTACTGCAAAGCCCCCCGCTGGCTTGAAACCGTCCAGCCATAGGAAAGATTTCATGTTTGCCACCACCACCCCTCAACAGAGGAAGGAGTGAGCTTCTCCTGGGACTTCAGACTTGAACGTGACATCTGCAACCCAGAGGACTCTGCAGTTTTGCTTCTGGAAGGTGCAACATTCTACTGGGGGGGCATCCCTCACTACAAACACAGGCCGTGGGTTGGGGGTGCGGAGCAGCGGTGCCCTTCCTGAATCTGCAGAGGCCAAAGTGGCACCTCTGACCTGCTTTTCCCCAGCTACAGCTCGGGTGGCTCTGCCAGTCCTTTGGGCTGCCCACCATCGAGTCCCCAAACAGGGAGAGGCCAAGATCAGGAGGCCTGGGCTGTCCTCTCGGCCTCTCCCTGCCTGTGGGCGCAGCGGGGGCATCTGTGTGTGTGTGTGGGGTCTCGCTGGACAGCCTGTCCTTTCCCCATCTTGAGGGTTTAGCAGGGAATTCTCTCTGTATCAAGGGTGAATTTGAACGGCAGCTCTTCCCCTGGGCAGACCTGGCCTGTCTCCCCACTCTGCTCCTGCTACCCTGGCCTGCCGGTTGTCCTGATGAGTGCTGGATGGGGGACCACCAGGGCTACAGTGAGAAGGGCCTCTGGAGAAGGTCACGGCGAGTCCCCTTCTTGCCAAGAAACACCTCAGGGATCTGTCTACCAGGAGGATTCCCAGCAAGAATTAGGTTCCACCTGGAGGGACCTTTCTCCCTTGTGACCAAGAGAGCCAGGGAGGACATGAACCTGGCGTCTTCTGTGGCCTTGGGGCTTATGCCCATGAACAGACCCTCTGCTGAACCTTCCCCTTCCTGTCTCCCCCGTCCGCTTGCCCAGAGCCATGGAAGGAGCCAAGAGGAAGGCTGGCACTCACCGCTTTCCACCTTGATGCAGAACCAGAGCTCGAACCCTTGGTGGGAACGGGGGCAGGTGATCACTTCTGGACTGGAGCAACCGGTGTTGACCGACCTGCTGCCCACTACCACGTTGCAGCCGTAGCACTGGAGCCCGGAGGCTGAAGGGGGGATACAGTGGGATGTGAGGAGCAGGGACCCTTTCCTGAGCCAAGCGGGGAGGCGGAGTCACTCCTGCAAGAAGGGTCCTTCCTTCTAAGCTGGCTCAGCTGTTCTAGGATGGGAGCTTTTGGAATCCTAGGGCTGGTGGTCTTCTAGTCCAGGAGTCTCCAACCTTGGCAACTTTTAGCCTGGCGG
>JANHZT010000446.1:38735-54371 GCA_032468215.1 Stegonotus admiraltiensis
AAGCCACGCCCACAGAACCGGTAGTAACAAATTTTACATTTCACCACTGGATTAAGGTCTGGGCTATTCCCAGGCCATTCAAGCAGTAGAATATGATTATTTTGAAACTCCAAAAAAAGAGAGGTGTTCTTAGCCACCAAACCTCAAAAATACACTTTTCCCAAAAGGTTTCCACAATTTTGACCATTACTGTACATATGAAATATTCCTATCTTACACAACTTCATCTGCAAATATAACACCAGTCTTAGCTCTGATCTCGTATAGCACACAGAAATGGACAGCCATATGGTGCATTTTTTGTGAGAAAAAACACATATTTTATGATTAAAGTAATACTTCTTTAATCATAAAGATCTTTGGCTGATTTTTAAAAAGTCATATTTAAAACATTCATTAATAAATAAATTAAAATATTGTTATTTCAGATTTTAAAAACCCGTAAAAATCCTAACTGCATTTAACTAGGGGCCAAACTAAATAGAAAGCATTAAGCATTAGTTCTGAATAAATAGGAACAGGACTACATATATCTTTGTACAAAATTAGGTCAATTTAAGGTATGTGGTACTTATTTTTGGATGCCAGATCTGTTCTGCTTCTATTTTTTTTTTATTAGCAAAGAAACATTTTGCAAAGAAAAACATAAATGCCTCAATCCAGTGGTGGGACTCAAATAATTTAACAACCGATTCTCTGCCCTAATGATTTCTTCCAACAACCAGTTCATCAAACTGCTCAGAAAGTTAACAATCGGTTCTCCCGAAGTGGTGCGAACCAGGTGAATCCCACCATTGCCTCAATCCCAGAAACAATGTATTTACTTGAAAAAATGGGTATTGGGAGGATCAGGAGTTGAGCTTTTTTAGACTACTAGGAATTTTTCAAATATTCAGCCTAAAACTCAAGTCTAATCTGCAAGTAATATGTGCTCAATGAGCTTAAATCATTGTTTTTCCTCAATGAGTTTAAATCTGCTACTTGACAGTGTAACTTAAACAGCTCTGAAATATCATATTTTATGTCCCCTAAATTGATTAATACTGAACAATGCTGATCTACTGTGGGGAGTGTGGAATTGGAGGGCTCCTGTACTGAATCCAGTTGTACTAACTTCTCAGAATTGTTATGAAGGTGTTTCATTCTCTGGACTGGATAATTTATTGGTGAACTGCATTGTGCTGATGATTCTCTGCCTTAGAGTTGTTAAAATTATGTTCATGTTGTTAAGACTGATGTTAAATGAATACATCCGGAAAAAACTCTACAGCTGTGCCTGATGTGATGTTCATGGGGTGGTTGGAGTTTTTCATCAAGTAAGCCTTGTACAGTTTTAACTTGTACAGGGATCCAGAAGGGTTAAGCACATGTTACTTCTTCTCCGTCATCATTGTTTGCCTATTTGGAAGAGTACAGAGACATAGTACCATACTGTTCACTGCCAAGGAGAAAGTGCTGAGGGCTGTAGATTGTGGTGGTCAGAATGAGGATGCCTATAGAACTATGGACCTTAGAATTTTGTCTGTGGATCTATCTGCTAATCAGCTTTCCAAACCACCACAGCCGTACAAAATGGCCAATGATGCTAACTCCTAACACTGTCCGACTATTAAATTCTATAATATTGGTCCAGATATAGAAGCAGCACAAATAGCTATCTTAAAACAAAGCTTCAAAATTTGATCCAGTTTTTCCCATAACCTTGTCACTCTAATAACAGATAAATATTAGCAAATCTATGAAATATTCTTTCTTACAGAATATCATATATTAAGGCAGTGGTTCTCGACCTGTGGGTCGGGACCCCTAAGACCATCGGAAAACACATATTTTCAATTGTTTTAGGAATAATTTTATGGTTGGGGGTCACCACAACATGAGGAACTGTATTAAAGGGTCGTGGCATTAGGAAGGTTGAGAACCACTGTATTAAGGGAACTCTGAAATTTAGCAATTGAGAGATTGTTAGATTGAATGAAGCTTTTGAGAATATTTTGCAGGGGGACAGAGAAAACAGAAAAACCATCTGACCGTCGCTTCTACCATGATAGTCTATGTACCATTTTCTCCTTCTGTTGGATGATTTAGTACAGAACTGTGAATTTAACTCATTTGCTTCAGAAACTGAAATAAAATCTACAATAACACTTTCTATATTTTGCAAAGTAGATAATCAGTTTGACTTGTTTGCTGGTATAAACTGATGAAACATTTGATGAAATGTATTATAATATTAATGGTTGTGCTTTATAATGGTAATGTTTATTTTGAACAGAATTCTAATAAACAAGTCAGAGTCAATCAATACAGTGTCTTAGTATTTTGTTCCTTTCACAGTAGACAAATTTACATAAGCATAATGTAGCTTACTGTTCTGTTTGGGACAAAGAATTTCCTCTTTTTTATGCACATGAACAGCTACATGAATTGCCGGACCAAAATATCCATTAAACACAAGAGGCATAGTGCCTTGAGCCTATCAAAATGTGTTAATTTCTTTTTAAATGAGAAAGAATAAAAATGAATAGATTTTTTAATTTCATGCCTTGCCTTTCGGCTCTGAAAATGTATACCATACATATATAAAATGCCAATACAAAAGACAAAATATGCATACAATTAAACTTAAAAGCTCAGTCAGATATTAAATGCTACCAAGATAATTTAATAATCCTAATGGGAACTTGTTATATTAAATTATAAGAACTGAGAAAAGTAAATATCATTATATTCAGACAGCAACTTTTCTATGTATGTGTGCAAATTTATTATCTACGTTTTAATTTTACATCATTTTCTGTTTGCAAATTCTTGGATTATTTCATCAATGGATATTTCTTTTAATAATTCACTTTCAACAAAGAGTAGAACATGGGCCGGATGCGTCATGCACTGGCCACACCTCCCCATTTTAGCAAAGGTGAAAAAAGCCGCAATATGTCATGTGACGATAAAAAGATGACGTGAGTTTGACCACACACACCCCGGTGTAAAGGTAGGTGATTTTAATTCTGTTTATGACATCATGGAACATAGGTAAGTAATTAATCCCGATGTAATTTACTGTAATTGGAAAAATGACTGTTTCTATTCTATAGTAGTACCCAAATTGTAAGTAAATCTAAATGCAATATTTAATTTCAGAAACATGTAATTAGATTTAGGTAATTATGTAAACCTTAATGTAATGTAGGCTAATTAACTGATGAAATTATTTATGATACATAACTTTTTAAGTAATCAGAAAACTGATATGTACTATTATTTACTAAAAGACATGTACGTAAAAATATCAAAAAATCAGAACTCTGCAGCAGTATGGCTAATGAAAACTCAGCCACAGAGGTCAAATGAATGAAGGTGAATAGGAGGCCAAATCACACATATAGTAATTATTGGGTGGCGGGGGGAGCAACCTTATTCTGGAAGCTTTTTGTTATAAAACTGGTGCACGCTTTAATCCTGATCAGGAATACATTAAAAAACCAAGATATCTGCCTGTTTTTTCATCCATTTAAATTGTATGATTGTAGTATGTATATTTTGGCCCCATGTACTTTTTAAAATATAACTAGCATTTGCATGGATTCATATCCATCTCGGATGGGACTTCTTGAAAAAATGTAACATCCAAATTCACAAATACCTGCAATAGAGGAGAATATATGCAGCTCAGAATGTATCTGACTTACCTCGGTCAAGGTTGGTAGGACAAACCAAGGCGGGACTAGAACTAATGGTCTCCTAGTTCCTGGCTTGATGTCTTAACTACTACCCCAAACTGGCTCTCTTTTAGGTGAGAGAATCATGCTATATTTGTTTATCATGTTTATACCATAAATAAACAACCAGCAAACTTTGTTCTTACTCCACTGATAATGTTACATGGCCTGATGATGAAACGTCTGCAAGAAGAAAAGCAAGATCAGAGGACCCCCAACAACCTAACATCACAAATATCTTTATGAGTTGAAATACTGGCAACCAATGATCAGTCGTGTGTTCTAAGACACCATGCAAATTACACAGACCTAACATGAATGCACATGTAGGTAAACCGTGATATAATATTACTGAAAGGAACTGAAATGCCCACCATCTTGTCTCATTTTTCAAATGGGGAACTTATTGCCTCTTTTTAAAAATGGATTTATAACCTCATCTTCCATTGTTAAATAAAAGACAAAATACAGGATAAAAGAACAAAATCTTTGCCTCCACTTTAAAATCAGTTGAGAATAAAGATATACTGAATGATGCTATGGATATAAACTAGAGCTAGCCAACATGGGCTACAAAACATGAACATACCGGTAATTGTATGGTAACAATATAATCTCTCTCTCTCTCTTTTTATTTTTGTATCTTTCTGCCATCAACCAGTATCATCCAGATTTTGCAGCCAAGATGTGGTATAGTGTGCCAAATAAACATATTCCAGTGTTACCATTTAAAAACATTTATATTTTGGCATTAATATTATAAATGTCACCCAGATAAACATGATAAACAAATATAGCATGATTCTCTCACCTAAAAGAGAGCCAGTTTGGTGTAGTAGTTAAGACATCAAGATAGAACGGTGAGCAGGGGGTTGGACTAGATGACCTCCAAGATCCCTTCCAACTCTGTTACTGTTACTGAGACCATGAGTTCTAGTCGCTCCCAGGGCACAAAGCCAAATGGGTGACCTTAGGCCAATCACTCTCTCTGAGTCCTAGGAAGGAAGCAATGGCAAACCACTTCTGAAAAGTCTTACCAAGTAAACTGCAGGGACTTGTCTGGGCAGTCTCTGAGAATCAGATACAATGGAATGTAAGGAAAAAAAATCACCTAAAACTAAGGAAACCATCTTCATAAGCTTAGGTAGTTATTTAGACTTTTCCAGCAGTTGAAGAGTTAGATTAGCAAGAGTGTGGGAGATTCAAAGCCTGGAATGGAAGTAATGCTCGGATTTTAGGCCCTTCAAAAGTTACACAAAAAGCATATTGTTCCGCCCGTTCATGCTGTTGTCCTCTGTAAATAAATGCTTGATACATTATTTCCATATGAAACTGGAAATGGCTACTATGAAAGTCAAAGGGTCTAGCCACTTTCTCCCAAATTTTCTGCCCGGGTACTTTGCATTTCAATTCTCATAACCCTTAGCCATGTCGTGTGATATAGATAAATCAAGACACTCAAATATGGCCTTAAAATTAAACCTAAAACAGGCAGAAGCCAGAGTCTGAGGCAAACAGATGAAGGCATGTGGTGGTGAACTAAAGACAATTTTAATAGGATTGTATGCACTTGCCGCCCCTTTTCAAGTGCAATTTAAAAACTCTGCACATCTTACTTCTCTTTTTTGTCCTCTTGGGCTAGGAATAACTGACCAGAAAAGCATTTATTGAACAGTTACAGAAGTTTTGTTTAAAACATGCCAATATACTTTTAAAAACTAAAAGGCTGCTTTTGATGTGAAGACAGCTGTTCCTGTCAGGCCTCTGCTGGAAAAGCAGGGTTATTATAAAAAATGTTAGAGCTATGATACTGTATCTAAACGTGACATGAAGTTTTCTAAGTTGTAGAGAAATATGTATATTTTCCAAGTTCCATCAGTTTCAACCCTTCTTCATATGGACATGTTCCCCTTATATAGAGATTACAGTATGTCCAACATATCAAATAGTAATCGGCACACAGGAGTGATATTTTTGTGTTATGAAATCTCCATCCAATTACTTAGCAATAAAAAATTGTCCAACTTAGGTCTGCTCTGCTGCATGGGAATTGATAATAGCTGAGGTTATTATTCCTTCATCCTTCAGCCCATATCCCCTTCTTGCATGAGCAACCAGTACACATGAGTTTAGCACTCTTCTAGAAGACAACCAGATGCACGCTAAACAGGTCCAGCACCTTTTCATAAGAGCAGTAGATTTACAGTATGTTCATAAATAGACCAAGTTAACAGGTCAGTAGCACGGCTTACTTCTTTGTTAGCTATGTAACATTCCGATAACCTGAAACATTCCAGGCATCTGCTCACGACTGCTCAGACCTGGCCTACCATATTAAGGCCAGCAATTGCTGGTTGATTTCCCTACCTGTCATGTAACACTGATTAAAGGGGAAATGCAGCCAGGGGACTCCAGCAATTGCTGGAGTGTCTCCTTTAAAGTGTCTCATGTTCAAATCATAAGGACAGCAACACTTACCAGCATTGTCACTGAAGCTATTGGGATAGCACTATTTAGCAGGCAGACTTTTTTTTTTGCCACCTTGGCGAATAGAGAAATGCTTGTCAATGCAGCAATAGGGAAAATTCCTGTATACAATGCCTTTTCCTATATTTATTGTCTGTTCAGTGGTTCAGAAGAATAATGCTATTTGCTGTTCCTAGATGCTTACATGCGCTGAGACCTCCAGAACATACTTCTTTCCTTTTTACAATTTCCAATTCAAAGCTGTTTATGAGTGCTCTCATTCAAAGCCTGTGCCCACTCCTTGCCTCTGCATCCAGCAAAGTGCTGCTCCAAGCACCCCAGATGCTCTTTCTCCCACTTCAAGAGAATGAGAAAACACTCCACAGCTAAAAGAGGATACAGTAGGCAGAGAAAGAGAAGAGCAAAACATTTGAAAGAGGGACAAACATATTCTTCATGGCATCCAGAAGGTTTGGATATCCTAGGGTTAATATGCCTTGTTAAAGCTCATGTAAACATCTTTATGGGATCCTTTGCAATCTATGGAAGACTGTTTTGGGATGTTTCTGATGAGCATCCAGCTGCTTTCTGCCCTTACATTACCAGGTAAGCACTCATCATTGTCTTTCAGTATAAGAATCCTTTGAAAAAATAAGAAATGTTTGATCAGAATGGCCAAGCTATATCTTAGACCCGAGACCTTTTAAGAGGACTGAAAGATTATTTCTTTCAATGGCTTACAGCAGCCATTCCCAATCAGGTGTTCTTCAAAAGCCCTGGGACTAAGACTTAACAGAATTTTGGAAGACATGGTAAAAAGTCTTCACACTGCACCACTAATCAAATAAAAGTTATAAAAGTCTATCAAAAGATCACTAAGCCTGTTGATAAGAAACACAATTAGGATGAGTGACAACCAGGAACTGTATTTCATGTTTTCTAATAGTAATTTTATTAAAGAATACAATTTACAACATTAAAAAATTAATACAAATTAAAAAAGGAAAAGGAAAAAATGAGAAGATGCAGAAAAGGATAAATAGAGAGTAAAATTGAGAATTTTAGTAACTTAGCATTTTCTCTTAAAATTCAGCAAAACGATCTCTTTTCCCCATTAAAAAAACTTAAAGGTGTCCCTATGGATTTTACTCCACTAGTCATTGCCAGCTATAGTTGCTGACTTTTCCCCATATTTCCCCCCCCATATCTATTATCTATAAATATATCCATAAAGTCATTTTAGTCCTGATATTAGCAAAAGTCCAATAAGAATTATCAGAGATAGCAGAATATAGATATTATAACATTGATCAATAAACCAACTTTATAGTCCTTCTTTTTACTTCTAACAATATTGATCTATAGTCCTTTCAAATAACGTTCTAGAATTTGATTTCATTTTGTGTCTCTTTTCAGAAAATTGCTCAAAATTTTAACAAGTCTCTTGTAAGTTCAATATGGGGAAGTTATCCATATCACTCTTTTTATTTGTTTATCCCTTTTAATTATTAAAACATCAACTGATTTCATTTGTATATCTATCCAGTGTAGTACGGTATTTCCCCCCAATATTCTTGTAACCTTTCTTTTTTAAACCCGATTTCAGAACAGTCTGTCTTGTCTGGTAAACCTGTTCTTCCATAACATTTTTTAAACACAGTCTATTTGTAATGGCATACCCTCTTAAAAATAACTTTACTTACTTATTTATTTATTTGTTAAATTTTTATGCTGTCAATCTCCCCTGCAAAATAACTCTGGGCAGCTTCTAACTAAACTTTAAAAAAAAAAACTTCTGGATCCATTGTTCAAAAATATTCTTTAACATGTACATTGATAAACTATTTTGCTTCATTCTGTATGACTAAGTTGAGTGAGTGTGCTTTTCCTTTAATTGTAATCTTCTAGTTCCTTCTAATATCCCATTTTTTAAAAACCTCATCTCTTTTTTAAGATTTCAAAGAATTTCCCATAGCAAGATTCTTAAAATCCAAAATTTTATTTCAAATTTATCTGGACCCTCAGTCCATTTGTAACTTTATAAAATCAAAGCTTTAATTTGCTGTTTATTCCAGAAAAAAACCCTTGCTTTTAACACTTAAGGTTGTATTCAAAACTTCTTTCACTAGGGATTGAAGGAAACTCTTCCGGTGATGTAAAACTTGTTGATCTAAAGGTTCCTAATAGCTGAAAAGCAGTTAAAAGCAATTTTAACTTCTTTCACTTCTTTAATCTTTCACTTGCTTTTATTTCATTAGGAAAAACAAAGGCAACCACTAGTCATGATGGATAAAGGTTGTACTCCCTCCCCACACAGGATCCAAAGGTGTATCCCAGTCTTAGGTGCCTCCTCTCATTGCAACAGCATTCCAGGATGTTCAGCTCGCTCACCTGGGACTGGCGGTTTAGGGTCTGTTAACCCTAGCTTGAAAAAGAAGTCCTTATTCATGCAAGGTTCTCCAAAACAGACTCTTCTGGCTAAAGGCAAAGGGATTCCCAGGCCTGCTTCTAGGCTTCTTTCTCCTAAATTTCCACGGAGCCATGAAATTCAGGTTTCATGTCCTCCTCCCACTAGATACCAGTCACTTCAGCAGACAGCAGCTAATGGTTTGGAACAACAGAAACTCAGCTCCATATCTTTCACTTTTCATCAAAGCAACAGCATTCCTCCAACCAGCCGGCAACTCATTTGGCATCCCATAGCAAGAAGAGAATTCCAGAAGGTATCTTCAATGGAGGAAACACCAGGGAGGTTCAAGAAACAGCCTTTGCCATGTCCTCAGCTGCTGTCTGGACCACAAACCTTGCCAGAGAGTACAGTTGAGTTCATTCCTGATGCACAAGTCAACTACTCTCTTGACGACGCAATCCAGATTTCAGAGACAGAAACACCAGATTCGGTGAAAAAAATAGGCTTTGATAGCTTTCCATCATGTCAGGGACATACCCAAACCATGGGAAAGGATCTCATGAATTCTATCCTGGTAGAAGCTATACATGAAGCCCAGGTTTCCATGGCCAGAAACGGCATTCCAAGAGTTACACTCCGGGGCTTATCAGGGCCTGTTAAGATACTCCCTCCCTTTCCTCAGGAGTGTCCTGAAGAGCAAGCTAGTATGGACCACTCTTTTATGAAAAATTCTACAACCATTTCTGTGATAAATGCAACTGAGTCAGAATGTAAATCCCAAAATGGTAAGTGCTGCTACATATTATTGTATATATACAGTATATGAAATTAATGGTTGTAGTCTCTCAGTTAATAATGGCATACTATGGATTGCATGTTCCATGAAACTGTATTCTGGCTGAATAATGTTTTATTATCTCAGAGCAATAGCTCTGCAGAAATATAAAATTAGATCCAATTCATACACAAGAGTTATCTGTGTCATTGTTTTGTTTTGTTTTTCATATTACAGGTAGTCCTCGACATACAACCACAATTAAGCCCAAAATTGTGGTCGTAAGTCAAGGGCTATCTATATAGAAAAGGACAGACAAGAACATAGCATTCTAAAGTGGTTTAAAAATATAAGCATTAAATATGTAGCATTTTAAAACTGGCATTCTCCAACTTTCTGTCCTCCAGATAAGTTGAACTCCCACTCTAGAATTTCAGTCAATGTAGGAAGTCTATTGAAATCCATATGCAGACCAAACAAAACAGTTAATCACATTGCAGCAAATCAATGATTTAATCACTACACTCACATCAGACCGGTTCTTTATCTCATCTGATACTTTTAGACTACTCAATATCATTTCAATTGAAGTGACTGTACTGTCATATAGTGCTGTACTGTTAAGTGACAATAGCCATTTCTAAGAGACCTCTGATTAGGAGCAGAATAGATATTACTCCAATTGTCTGTGAACATAGTAAATGATTGGTTCACCTATGAGAGCCTGAGCTTAGTGAAGGAAGGGTCATAATACATCTGTGAACATTTGTTCATGTTCCAGATTAGACAGTGTAGCACAGATAGTAGAATCTGCCTGATATAAAACAATTGGTCCATCTAAGTCAGTCTTGTCTATAGCAGCTTTCTTCTACTTGTTCTTTTCCTCATTTATTTCAGATTTTTCAAATAATATGGAGAACATTAGCTAGGAATATCAGAAATGGTATCTGGTAGAACCTAGTTGAAGAAAAGTATGCTGACAGCACCACAGTCTCCAGGAGGTCTCTTTTCCATTCTAGATAGGAATTCTAACAGCTGGATCTGAGAGCTATTCCACCCTGACATGCATTCTACTTAATAGTTGGATACAGTTTCTCTGTAGCCTAGCTCTCCTGTTCAATGCACATAATATCCACAATCCTGACTCCAAAATAGATCCATCTCCATTCTGAACTCTTGTTCTCCAAATATGAAATGAGAAAGTAATGAATTCAGTGAATATGGTTCATTCCAGCTGAATGGGGAATTACTGTGTAGATGCCTGGTCCAGTTATACAGATTCCTAGTGTTTCCTTTAGCACCCAGAATATTTTATATTTTAAGAAATCTTGCCTATGGGCATCAGATATCACGTGTGAGATTTTCAAATACATATGTTAACATGTTTACTATAAAATCATGCCTGCTCATGAAATTCACACATATATAAATTTCACATGAAGCAATATATACTGTATGTGTTTTGTAGAGTTTATCTTGGATCACAGTGTTTCCCATTGCAAATAGGTCTCTGCATATTGTCAAAGTAAGTACAGATGCCAGATATGTTTTTTTCTAAGGCACTTATGCTTACCATGACAACTGTGCAAACTCACATACATGATGTAGATGCCTACAAACACATGGAAACACACCAATATGCATTACTCAGATTGACACAAAGGCAGATTTCTCCCTGCCTGCATCATTGTTGACATGTAAAATCATCAGACATATACCATGTCTTGCCATACAGTACCTTATTACCTCTTGTTGCCAGCATCTTGTGACGATGAGTGGATGCAAAATGTCACAAGATTTATCATAACCTCCTTGAAAGCAAGTGCCAAGATGAAAATCCCTGAATACTTAGATGTGAAATCTATTTCCTCTTTTCCTTACATGTGAATGCTATGATTGATGAAGGGGTTAATGATCCTCATACATTAACTAGTGTCTGCCTCTAGAGATGCTCGGCAAACAAAGCCATATGAATGCTGCCTGGGAACAGAGAGAAGGAAGGAGGGTGTTGAGACCAGGCAGAGAAGGAAACATTTATATATGTGATGGGGAGGGGACATGTTCCAGGCTACTGCTAACCCTCATATCCCAGCAGCACCTCCCTTCAGAAGCCAGTGCACAATTTAATGCACATCAATCCAATCAAGGTCTCCCAGATGCTTGAATGATAATGCTCTGGATCCTGGGAAGAGAGAGAGGCAGAGTGTGGGGGAGATTTTGCAGCGATGTTTAATATTCAGATCACGTGATCGTGGTAACAGCAGTAGCAGCAGCATCTTTTGCTTATCTGAAATATCCATTGGAGAAGAAAAGAAAAGAGGGGTACGGGCACTTACGGAAAAAACAAAGACAACCAGAATCTCATAGGCACCCGTGGGGCAGGAAAAAGTCAGGAGAAACCCCACCCGAAGGTTCACAGCCAGAGACAAAGAAAGATTCATGTTCAAAGGTAGGTGGTTCCTGCAGGGGTTTGCACGCTGTTTCTGGATCTGGCTGAGCTCAGAGATGCAGGAAGGAGTGCTGTGCTCTTGCATGCGCTCTCAGCTCAACCATGCATTTGGGTTTGGAATGGAGACTGACCATTGCTTTAATTCAAGGCTCTCCGGAGAAGCCTGCCAAAAGGAGACGCTACATTTCTTGTTCATCTTTTCCATCTGGTATCAAGAGGGAAGCAGGAGCAGCCGCCTGCTCCTGCTGAGCATCAGACACTGAGGCTTTTGTGAAGGAGGGCATTCATTCATCCCAGCTGGCCCAGGGGTGTGAGTACCAGTTTGCAGCTGCAGCTAACATTTGAATCCACATGAGAATCCTCAGGGACCGAGCCTGGAACAGGGATGGAGGGATGGTAATGGGGAACCTTCAGCATGGCAAAATGTATTGGTCTATGGCTGTTCAGTGGGTAATTGTGGATGACAGAACGGTGTGGCTTAGAATGTTGGGCAGTGGAAACAACTCAGGATCAGAGGAAAGGGTGGGGGGAAAGGGGTGTGATGGGATTGGGGTTGGATAACAGGAACAGAACGTCCATACACTAGCAGAGGAGAAAGAATGGGAGGGATAATAGATGAGCAAATACAAAGAACTGTCAGACTAAGGCAGTTTTTCCAAGACTAAAGCCACCCAAGTCAGTTGAACTAACACTTCCTACCCTCCCCATTCATTGTGGTTCTTCTGGCTAGGAATGATGGAAGTTGTAGCACTGTATATCTGGAGAAGAAACCAGGTTAGGGAAGCTAGAGAAAGAAATATGACTGGTATTAATAAGTAGTTGCAGATATTTTATGGTAATTTGAAATTGCTGGCTGGAAAACCTGCTTTTAATTTACACCATGATAGATAAAGAAATGTATCCAACCGTCTTTCACAGAAACACAGTAAACCATCTCACACTAATCAGCAAGTTCATCCTAATCAGTGCACTGACCTCATTGGGTTATCTAGCATGGATGGATTTTTCCCATTTACACTGAAATAAAAAGACTGAACCAGTCTTTTTGCAGTATATAAAAATCTATTCACAGAACTATGGCACAAGTCTTTCCCTACATTTCAACATAGCTTCAATATAGTATGAAAAAAGATAGGAGACTAACTGTTGACAGAATCAGCTCCAGTTTCAAAAGCTCGAACAGGCTAAGACAGAGACAGCCATCTGTTATAGATATCTGTGGGAGTGAAGCCCACTGTGTTTCAGAGGACTTACTTTTGCAATGGCATGAATAAGACTGTGCAGTGATTTCTTTAATAATTTAAAAATAGAAGTCACTATTCAGATCTCCTGAGAAGCCATTACTCACAATATAAAAGATTCTGCAAAGCTCAGGATCCCTTTTTTTGAAATCCAATAGCTTTGAAACCTTAGTCCTGAGCATTTGGGAAGTAACAGAGTCTTGATTTCATCCATTTCTTTTATAAAAATGAGTTTGTGACCTACTTGAGAAGAATTTCTTCTAAAACCTACATGTTTTTTGCATTGCATAGAAATTTAAAAAATAGTTTCTCAGTTCTGGACTGTTTTAGATTAGACTTTCTGTTAATAAAAGTGGCTTCCCCTGGTGTGAGTACTTACTTCCCTCTGACATGAAGTTAGAAGACAAAGGAGAGATGGGAAGATGGAAGTGGGAAAGAGGAGAAAGAGAAAGCAACTTCATAATATGCTTTGATTGGTAGCAGTGGGAGCAGATGGAAGCACTTTTGGAAACCTCTGTTATCTTGTGACTCTTTAATTGCCTATGATAGAGTTTTTAAAGACTGACAATTAGAAAACCATAAAGAAATAATCTAAGTATCAAAAGCTTGGTTCCTGGGATATGTTCAATTTCCTTTTGAGTTCCTATATGTGAAGATTTCCACACACTTCAAGAAAAATGGCATATTGTCTATGCACTATCTTCTGAAGCTACTCAGGCAAAAGCTAAGAGGAGAGAAGAATGGTTTCCATGTATGTGTGAGACAGTAGATGTTATAGACAGATGGGAGGGAGGGAGGGAGGGAGGGATGAGACAGAGAGAGAGAGAGAGAGAGAGAGAGAGAGAGAGAGAGAGAGAGAGAGAGACATAGATAGATAGATAGATAGAACCAGACAGACAGACAGAGACTAATTTAAGTTTGGCAACAACTCCACTGTGTGACTTCCAAGGGATTGGAGAAACTGAATTGAATAAGTATTTTGTTCTAAAGACAAATATCTAAATGTATTATGCCTATGCGAGACAAGCATATGACATGGTGTACTTCCAAGAACTAAGCTGTGATGGCAAGGGGGAGGAAGCAAGACAGTGCCATGACTATCAGCATGGTTAACTGGAGCTCCCATCAATTTTTTGATCCTGCCCCACCGCTCCCAACCCTATGGGTGCTCTTGTTCTCATTAAAAAAAAATGACGATGAAAAAGTTCTTTAGTAACCCACAAATTATATCACAAACTGAGATTGGGAAATGATTAAAAAAAATTGCCAGTTCTGTTTGGCTAGCTCAATTTGGCTCCCACATCTGCAGATTCTTTTCTATAGAAAAGTAAAGTCTGACATTAGTCTTAAACAACATTACCCATTTATTGAAGCAGGGCTGAAGATTCAGTGCAAACAGCAGTTGAAAATAATAGGAAAAAATTATTCAGAGGAGGAATGTTCCTGTCAATGAATAATGTTTTGGATCTTTTTCAGTCTCTCAGATACATTGGCCTGCAAGTCCCATAACTCCCAGCAAGGAATAATAAATTGGGAAATAGCATGGCCATTTTAATCCAAACAATCCAAGGGAATCAAGTAGAGGTAGCCTATCAATCCAAATAATATTTTTAGTAGAGGAGGAGGAGGAGGAGGAGGAGGAGAGCATGGTGGCTCATGTGGTTAGCACACTGGTCTGATGATCGGCAGGTTTGTGTTTGAGACCCAGTTGCTGACATATGTCAGTGTGAGCTCTAGTTATTCATTCCAGTTCCTGCTGACCCAGCAGTTCAAAAGTGGGCAACTGCAAATAGATAGTTGAATACTATTTCAGTGAGCAACATAATGGGGACATGAAAAGAGCCCCCACAGTGAAGTCAAATTCAATAGGTGAACTGAACAGCACCATTTGAATTGGCAGTTAATGTACAGCAGAAAAAAAGACAGGTGGAAGTTGCTTTCCTGATGACTTGGGTCAGGCAGAAGGCAATGTCACGTGTTCCTGCAAAATATGTCAATGACCCATACTCAAAACAGGGCAAACTGGTCAGGAATATCAACCCCAGGAACCAGAGCTTATTATATTCAACTTGCTTCTGGCACATAATTTAATTTTTATTTTCCTTCCATTTGTAGGTTCAGCAGATACCAAGTCTGAAGCAGTTATGTCTGAACTGGTACCAGAACCACGGCAAAAGCCGGTAGTACCAATGAAACCTGTCAGTATTAATTCCAACCTACTGGGTTACATTGGGATTGACACTATCATAGAGCAAATGCGGAAGAAGACCATGAAAACCGGATTTGACTTCAACATCATGGTTGTAGGTAGGAAAGATTGGTTCACAGGCTTGGGGTAGGAGAGACTTCATCTGGGTACTCTCTTTGAGGTTGCCTTGCAGCATTTCCTACAAGCATGACTACTTCCTTGAGGCTCTACTTCTGCTCCTGATTGCTGCCCTACCAAACAGGTATCTCATCCTAAATAGTTCTTTCTTTTGAATTAGCATTACCTCTTATGGCAGTGGTTCTCAACCTGTGGGTCGGGACCCCTTTGGGGGTCGAACGACCCTTTCACAGGGGTCGCCTAAGAC
>JANHZT010000446.1:58169-78244 GCA_032468215.1 Stegonotus admiraltiensis
GGAGTCACTGAAGCAGTCAGTGTGAGCTTAAATGGACTCCAGAGGATGGTAGAGGACAGGAAGGCCTGGAGGAACATCGTCCATGGGGTCATGATGGGTCGGACATGATTTTGCAACTAACAACAACAAAGCTGAGGACTACCTATATTATTGGTCAAAATTAGAGACTTCAGGAAATACGCTTCCTGATTACTTATCAACCAAGGAGGAGGAAAATCCATCGTCAGCGGAATAGACAAAAGGAGAGGAGAAGAATACCCGTTGGAAATGAGAAATGTGCGCGACGAGGTAACAAAGATGGTTAGTTAGATGGCGGAGAAAATTGACTCCTTCTTCGGACAGGTTGATGGAGTGAGGGTGTTAGCCGGTCCAGAGGAAGGATTTTGATAGATCACCGCGAAGAGTGAAGACAAGACATGCTTAGTGAAGCATCCACAGGGCTCCTTTTGATGGCCGAGAAGATTGAAAAGAAATTCACACCAGTCAGCAGGAAAGAAAAGAAAGGGGGAAAAAAAAATAGAAGGATTGAAAGGAATAAAAGAAGAGAGACAGAGAGAGATACCCTTACAAAGCTACACATGCAGCTGGCCTTTTATTAACTGGTGGACTTCTCGGAGATGGGTTAAGGGAAATGCAATAATAATCAAAATAAAAGCCGAGTGATCCATGACAAAGTTCAAAATTAAAAGACACCCGTCTTGGGCTCAGGAGGGTTAATGGTTTTCTAAGTTGGTGTTGAACCAGATATTATATAAGACGCTTTTATTTCAACAAGCCGGGCTGGCCTAACTTTTTTTAAATTTTTAACTTTTTTAACTTTTTAATTTTTATTTACATTCTGATTTTGTATGTTGGAATTTTTAAATTTGACTGTTTTAAATTGGGGTTCTTAGATGTGGGCCAAATTTGATTTAATTGGTTTTAAATTGTTTTTTAACTTTTGTATCGTGCTGTTTTATTTGATGGCTGTTCACCGCCCTGAGTCCTTTGGGAGAAGGGCGGTATATAAATGTAATAAATAAATAAATAAATAAATAAATAAATAAATAAATAAATAAATAAATAAATAAATAAATAAATAATCCCCCCCCCAGTTATTGAAGAATGTGGTGTTAAAATGAAGCTGACGGTTATTGACACCCCTGGATTTGGTGACCAGATCAACAATGAAAATTGGTAAGTATTTTCCTTTTTCACTGGTTTTCTGTTTCAATCTAACTTTCTTTTCCTCCTCATGTAAGTAGAGAAGTGAGTAGGCTTTAAATATAGTAGAATTCTCATTTGCAAATTCTGATTAGTAGACACAGACACAAGTATTTTCAGAAATAGCATACAGAAATATAGTATCTGCCTTGTACTCCAAGTTACTTCAAACTATAGTTTTGATGATATGATGACATTTACTAAACAAATGCCAACAGGAAAGTTTTAACATAGGTAGCCCTTGACCTATGAGTGTTCATTTAACAATGGTTCAAAATTATGACGCCTTCAGAAAAAGTGATTTACAACCTATCCTCAAAGTTAAAACTGTTGCACCTCCCCTGCAGTCACATGATTACAATTCAGGCACTTGGCAACCAGCTGGCATTTACAATGGTTGTGGCGCCCTGTGGACACAATCGTGATTTGCAACCTTCCCAGCTGACTAAATGGGGAAGCCAGATTTGCTTAATGATCATGTTTCATTTAACAACCACAGTAAAATCAAGTCCGGTTCCAATTGTGGTTGTAAATCAAGGATTATCTGTAATCTCATATTGGGTAAATTATTTTTAACAACTGATTTACTGATTACAGTAGGTTAATTTCCCCCTAAGTGGTCGCACTAGTGGAATTACAGATCCCTTCAGTGTGGATTACTATGTTGCCAACATGAAGAGCAGTTGGAAACTGCTTATATTTTAAAGTTGTAGTGACTTAGAGACTATTGGTATTTTTGAGGAAAAGTTCTACCATCATAAATATCATTATGCTTACTGCACTGCTAAATGACAAATTGGACATGCTGCATGAAGGACCCTACTTCAATATGACAAACATGTGTTACCCCAGAGCCCCAAGCTATCAAAGCAATTTTGAATTTCCACCTTAACATACATGAAAATATCACAAATCATTTCAGAGAACATACAGAGAACAAATTTAGCATTAGTACATTTTAGTCATTTTAGCAATTTTATATAGATATTTATTCCATGACCTATAAAATTATCCAGCTACTTTTGTTTTGTTGCTCATAAAGCATGATCTACTATATTTTGTTCCATACATGATATATAAAGTACCTCAGTAATTTGTTATAATTGGGCAAATCTGTTGACACCATTACATAATACAGAGATTCTAAATTCTAAATCTGAAATCATATTAGCAGGATATTGATACTACAATTTCATTTTGTAGTATCAGTTAAATCAGAATGTCAGATTATTAGGCTATAAAATGGACCCTGCCAAAAATTGTTTTGGTCTTGTAAAATTGCCTGTGGTTTGTTTCCTCTCCAAAACCTATTAGCTCATGTCAGAATACGAAATGAAGGATTGTCTGTTTGCTTTATCTCTTCTGCTTGCTTAGCTGGGAGCCCATTGAAAAATACATCAATGAGCAATATGAGAAATTCCTGAAGGAAGAGGTGAATATTGCCAGAAAGAAACGAATTCCAGATACAAGAGTCCACTGTTGCCTCTACTTTATCTCTCCCACAGGCCACTCGTATGTATTTCTCCTAGTTCTGGGGCTGATCCATAAGATGAGGAGGGGGGAACTGTCACTGATAGGTTTTATTAATGGAGGAAAAAAAATACTCTCTTGGGACTGACAGGATGCTAGAATAAATTTCCCCTGTAACTTTCACAGCCAGCTAAAGTCATCTAGGTCAGCACAGATTTTGTGGTAATATTTCTTCCAAAGGTCAAAAAAAGAAGAGGGGTAACCTTCAGTCAAAGTAAAATTCATGCTTGAGATATGTTGCATCTCTATACTTTATTATGCATATGAAGACCTAGAAGAGCTATTCCTAGTCATTATAATTATTGTGTGCATGTTTCCAGGACAAAATATTTTAGGCTGGTTCATATATAAAATTTTCAAAATTCAAGTGTACTGTAGGCGAACACAATGTTTCTAGATATTTAACATGCATAAATGTATTAATATGTGTGATCACACAGATATAATTATTTTATCAGCTCTATCCATAGTCTTTAGTAACTGATATGTTATGATTGCCAACAAGAGTTGTTCTTGGCAAAACAGGCACTTATGTAATCTTCATATTTAGCACTTTACCTCAAGGTGCCTGAGGTTTTCTCTTGCTTATTTTCTATTCCTTGAAGTTTTTATGCTTAGAATTTATTTATTTTTTCTTTCTTTGCCAGTCAAAGTAAGTGTTCCTGATGGCCATAAATTAACAGGAAAGGGTCTGGAGTCACAGATAAGATAGTTTCCTGTATCTTATCCCCGACCTTCCAAACTGGAGCTGAATACATTAAAGAAATTAATTTTATTAATTATTATTAAATTATTAAGATGCTTTTCCATAGTAAAGATGGTTATAATTGTCTAATCATCTTCTTCCTGCAGTTTGCGACCTTTGGATATGGAATTTATGAAACATTTGAGCAAAATGGTAAATATTATTCCAGTTATTGCCAAGGCAGACACCATGACTCTGGAAGAAAAGATTGAGTTCAAACAGAGGGTGAGTCTCCCTTGGGAAAGCATCTAGCAAACCACACAATCCAGACATTTTTCTGGATTGGGTCAGAAATGCTATCTGCTTGCATAGACTTTTCAGCCTGAAATACTTTTTTTAACCAGGTCCGTAAGGAACTAGAAGTCAATGGAATTGAATTTTATCCCCAGAAAGAGTTTGATGAAGACCTTGAAGACAAAGCAGAGAATGACAAAATCAGGGTGCGACGTTTATAATTCCAATTGACCTTTTTAGTAGGTTCTGAGGTAGTTTAACCTTACGTATATAGGTGTGTGTAGTTATTGAGAAGATATAAACTTTAGATTTTAATAAACTATTATTTCTACTAGAGATTAAAATTAGATCATTTTAATTAGAGACTGAATCCAAAGTTGGAATGTAAGGAATTTTTATCCTTACATATATTTGAAACTTATGCATTTAGTGGGGGAATATAATTTTTTAAATACATTTTTACAAACTAATTATTGTTAGTTTAGACATATTTATGTCCTGCCTTTTTATTTCCTAAGATGTTTAAAGGAGTCATTAGTTTTCAAATGTATTTTCCATTATACATTGCATGTACTATGTATAGATATCCTGTACAGAGAGAGAAACTAGCAATGACAGCTCGTATACACATATTATTCTATAAAGATACATGTGATACAAAGGTGAAATGAAAAGAACCAAATCTTGACTTAGTCATGAAAGCCAGCTGGGTGATTTTGGGACAGTCACTCTCTCTCTTGGCCCAACACACCTCACAGGGTTGTTCTTGTGAGAAAAATAGGAAGTTGGATATGCTATTTGTAAAAGCAATAAAGGTGGGATACAAACAAACAAACAAATAAATAATAAAATCATCCTTACTTATACTAGAAAGAAGCAACTTAATTTCTATGTGTATTTTCAGCAGGAAAGTATGCCATTTGCTGTGGTGGGCAGCGACAAAGAGTATCAAGTGAATGGGAAAAGAGTCTTAGGAAGAAAAACACCTTGGGGAGTCATTGAAGGTACATAAATAATTATTCTGTAATTTCTTATTTAGATGTCACTTATAGCAGCCAGTCTGCAAATGGTACCAGTTACATTTTTTGTGACGATTCTTTAGAAAGTCAATGACCTACAAACATGTACACTATCTTCCCCAACGTATTAAATTGGATTCATTAGTTATTCATGATTTGGATGAATACATTGAGGGTTGCTTACTTGAAATACTGAATTATAAAATAGGAAAATACAGCAGTTATTTTTAAGGGTGAATTTTCTGTAAATAACTGGGGGCGGGGGGGTGAGCAGGAAAAAGAGAAATCCTATTAATCAGTTTTTAATTTTAAATATACAAGGAAAATCTCAGTTAATGAATAATAGCTTGATATTAACTTTTAAATGTTTTAAGCACTAGGAAGGATAATATATAATAAATTCTAACACTTGGGAAGCTTTTAAAAATGTGACTCTTTCAGTCCGAATTAGGACACAAGATGAGGATTACTTTTTTGTTTTGATGATACATGACGACACCATGATTTTACTAGAGTATTCATGTTGATTGTAATTTCTGATGTTAACTTTTTATGCTTAGTGAATTTTTGCTTTGTGTTCATATGCTATTGTTTATAAATCTCTTAAAACCATGAACTGAATTGACATAAAATAATTTATAATAAATAAGAGTTGTTAAAAGAATGAGTGAGGAAAGAATGTGGAAAGAGGCAAGTGAAGGCAAATTTCTCCTCCTCACAAATCTCTGCTCCACTTGCTTTGTGGATATTTTTGGAACCTTTTGCACAGCAGCCCATATTATTCAGGTGGTTTCCCCAATAGAGAAAGTTTTTGATAAACCTGAGGGCAGAAGTTGGTGGGAAAAGCATTTTTTTCCTAATCTTCTAGGGAGGGATATTTTTGTTTTAGATTCAATCCTGGCAGGCGTGAAAGATCAAGTCACTTGAGAAGGTTCAATTAAGCTGATTTATTGCTAAAAACCTATACATAAGAATCTTATCAACTAACAGTCAGCACCTGGTTAGAGTTAGGTAAAAGTCAATAGTACTTAAGGGGGGGGGCTTGAACTTAGTTCACTTGTGGCTATGGCTATGTAGTAATTCTAGTTTGAAAAGATTCCAACTCTGCCCCCAGGTTCTGCCATTCCTTCTCCTAAGGAATTCTTGTGAAATGTTTTATGGAATCCACTACCAATCAGATAATGTGAGAGACCTAAGAATGGCAAGATATCCTCTTACATTAGTGCTGCTTCAGGCAAGGGTTGGCCTTCACGATTTCCATTCAGTTTTGTGATTTTATTACTGTATTCTTATCTCAGGTATGATAATTGTAATTTCCTTTATTTACAGTGGAAAATCTCACCCATTGTGAATTTGCTCTACTACGAGATTTTGTCATTAGGTGAGAATGACTTTTAAAGGAGTTGCCTATTCAGCATTAAACTGATCTTTGGGGAGGTCTACTGTAACTTTGTAGGATATGGTGGCTCAGTGGCTAAGATGCTGAGCTTGTCGATCAAAAGGTCAGCAGTTCAGTGGTTTCAATCCCTAGTGCCGTGTAATGGGGCGAGCTCCTATTACTTGTCCCAGCTTCTGCCAACCTAGCAGTTCGAAAGCACGTAAAAATGCAAGTAGAAAAATGGGGACCACCCTCGAGTTGAGCACCGCCCTCTAGAGTCAGGAACGACTAGCACATATGTGCGAGGGGAACCTTTACCTTTTACTGTAACTTTGAATATTTAAATGACCTATCATACCTCAAAGACTATATTTCCAACAAAGAACTTGCTAATCTCCTCCCACCTTGCATAGGATGGGAACAAATGAAGTAATAAAAAGGAGAGGTGTAAATATTTCTTTTTTTCTCAGTTGCTCCCTATTGTTCATAGTTTATTAGGCTGGCTAGATTTTTCATGAGCACAGTATAGGACAAATTTAGAACAAACAAAATACTTCTTCAAATAATAGACATTTAAGAAATGTTCTGCCACAAGATGTGATGTCTTACAGTTATGGTTACAGTTCTAAAAAGGGTTACAGAAATTTATCAATCATGTATTACAATCCTGAAAGATGAAAATGCAGGAAAATAGTCTTTAAACAATTTAAATATAAAAGCTAATATTGTTGGATAATTTGACCATTTGCCATATTAAATAAATAACTGAATAGGAACATATGTGCTCTTGTATTTCTGTGTCATAACAGGATACACTTTTTGTCTCCTTTCACCTTTTTTTCACTTGTTCTTTAGGACCCACCTTCAAGACCTAAAAGAAGTCACTCACAACATCCACTATGAAACTTACAGGGCGAAACGACTGAATGACAATGGGGGACTCCCCCCAGTGACCGTAGAGACAGAAGAAAATCATGAAAGCAATTTGTGAATGATCAATATTGTTGTTATCTGTTGTTTCAGAAGCATATTAACTATTTCTTTCATTCTATCTTTTTATTTGAATTCAGGCCTCTCTTAGAAGCATATGGGATATCCTTCATGAGCGCATGGGGGAAAGAACATGGATATGGATTTCTCACTTTCCCTATATGTCCTCATCTTGTTATGGTTGGTTGCACAGTCAGATGTTTAGACTGGATTTGGCATTCTTGTCCATCATTATTATTATTTTTATTAATTTTGTACACAAAATTCTAGTCTTCCATTGTTTTCCAGTACTCAGTTATGCATCCTGATTGTGGGAAATGTAAAAAAAATCCTGGATGTGACGCAAACTGTGAGAGCATGTGAAGCACCTCCAAGGGTTGGTAGGAAATGAGATCAATTTGTGATGAGCAGTGTGATGAAAACAGAGACATACTTTGGATGCAAGCGTTCCAGGTCTGGATACTTTGCATTGTGGTTGATGGTTTGTGTTATAAATTCACTTCTCAATGTAGAAATGTTAAAGTTAGACTGAGGTTGGGCTCTTACAGGCACTTCTGTAATAGTAAGTGTAATGAAATCAGTGGGAGGAATTAGTTGCCAAGTAAATGTGTTTAGTTAGAATTAATAAGCAGGTGTAGATAAGAATGTCAGGTTTTTTACCCATTTCTTTCTCATTATCATAGGAGGCAAACTATTATAGAGAGATAAAAGCTAATCTGGAAATATTGTTTTCTTAGGACAGGGGAAATAACATTTTTAACAGTACCACAATATTCCTTAAATCACCATTATGTATCTCAGATTCATACACACATACTGTCCACTCCCCAAAATCTGGCACATGGTATTGTCAGACCTACCCTAATGAAGTTTTGACATTACAGTAATGGAACAATCCCTCTAGGTGTCTGAGGCAGATGGAAAGGAAACAATGCAACATTTCCAACTGTGCCTTTTTGCCCTCTATAACCCACAGACTATGGGAAAGATGCTGTGGCTGTTTCATACTAAGACACTGTTCAGGAGGATATTTACACATCCTTCTTTCATCCTAAAATGTGGCATTTTAATTCTGACTCAGATCCTTGTAAGTTTGCCTAGGCAGTCAGCTTTCATTCATCTGCAAATTGTACTGCTGATTTCCAAATATGGAATTTGGCCAAAGTAATCTAATCCTTAAAACTTCTGCTTTGTTCTCTTTTTTTAAGCAAAAGCAGGTAACTAGTTTATATGTTCAAACGCTGTGGACTGCCCAGAAAACAGAAGTGACTTGTGATGATCAGAATTTCACTGCCATATACAGAGCCATGTTGGCTGTTTCATGCTGTCTCCCAAAATATCATGATTATTAACCGTTGTAACCCCACTTTTTGGGGAAAAATAGCCCTCTTTCATTTTTAAATGTGGATATCAAGGTCAAATGTTCCTTCTATGGAGTTCTCCATAGTGGAAATTAGCTAACAAAAACATTAAACAATACAGAGAACAAAATAAGCTGTTTTTAGCTGAATCTGATGACTGTCCCATCCAGTTCTGCACTGTTTGTCTTATTCGGCAGTGGCTTCCTAGGTGTGGAAGCAGGAATTTTTCCCATCCAATCCAAGACAAAGATTGAACCCAGAATTCTTTACATGAAGAGTGTCTGCTCCTTATGATAGGATAAGGCTCCATAAAATATATCACAGAAATATTAAAAATGGAATAAAATTTGTAGCTGGTGTTATATAATTTATTGCTTAATTCAAACAATTCTAAGTCAGCAAACACTAAATTAAAAATCAAAGTTTAATCAGTAAAACTAAAGTTCCATGCATTAAGAATCTCCTTAGGGAGGATATTTTATTGAATTGGAACCACAATAGCAAAAATCCACCAAAAATTCTTGAATTTACAAATGATTAAAATCTGATCAGAAATGGAGCAGAAGAGGCCATCACAATATAGAAAAGTTGTCTGTAAATTCATCCATAAAATGTTTTCAGTTCTTCCAAATAGATATTTAGTTATAGCAATCTGGAAAAATTAAACTGCCACATATCGAGTTCTACAAAATACAATACATGTGATTTTTTTGCAGTATGCATAATTATGTTGTATATAATAACTACTTAAATTAATGAACTTAATCAAGGAATAAGTGTTTTGATTTTTTGTTCCTAGCTTAGATAAATGTCAGGTCTCCTCCAAGTTAAGAATAATGTACTTTTCTTAAAAAAATAGCATAGAAGTGGTTTGTTGGAGCCTTCTTTTCAGATATTTTTTGATTTTTTAGTCTGGTTTCGTCCAAAGGAATTTAATCCTCTTCCATTAAGTCAAAAAAGAAAAAAAATGGGGTATTTGGAATCCTTCAAGATTCCAAGCCTTAGCGAAGTAGTTGTTTGGACTCTCTATAAAACCTTGAGACCATACTAGTAGTTAATAAGAAAATGTTTGCTATAATTTTTGATTTATTTCAATAGATCTTAATATACAGTCTGGGTTCACACATATAATACTGTAAGTTATAATGTGATTTGATTTTGATTTACTATATGATGTGAACTTAGCCATTCTAGACTGTAGCATAGTTTGTGATGTTGCAGTATGTGGGATCCTAACCTATTATTGCTTATTCATTACAGTTAATCAAACTGTGGCTTAATATGAAATATTAACCCAAATAATATTTGACTGAAGCAATCACTCAAACATAAGAATGAGATACAAGTGTGTGTGTGTGTGTGTGAGAGGCGGGGGGGGGGGAGATCATGGAATCCTCACTACATTTTTGGTAAGTCCATTGAGTGCTGCTTTATACCACAATGTTATTACACATAAGAAACTTGGCTAGTCCCAAAAAGTTAAGCAAACTATGACCCTCTTGATATTTAATATATAATTACATAAATTAATATTTGGATGGGAAGCTTACAGAAATTCCCAAGGATGTCCTTTTTTTCTGAATACCCTGGAAGAAGGCAAAGGCAAACGACTTCTGAATTATTGACTAGAAAAAAACTTGGATATGTCCATGTAATCATCAGCAGTCGAGACTGAAAGATTCAATTGATTAATACTTTTATTATATACTAGGAAGACTCCTAACTCCCACTTCTAGTTCTGACAAATAGCTAAACATAGATATTTTCTCTTTCACATTGCCATAACACTATGAATTTATATGAATTTGCATAAATGATGCTCTTCCTAAGATTTGTTTTATAACAAAGGCCTAGTCAGTGAAACACATTTGCATGATAAGGAGGCAGGCCTTTCATTCATTTCTGTGCAGAATTACTTGCTTCTTTAGCTTAGTTTAACCATTGGGAGGCTAGTTTGCTTGTAGGTTATGAATATTCTGAATTAAATGTAGCTTAAGTCTTAGCTGAAATGAATATGATTGTCTGATCCTAGGCAGGTTTTTGTGAAAGGGTGATTTACAGCCTTTCCATAATATTGCAAGATACAATTGCATGATGTTTCTGAAAAGTATGGTCAAAGCCATGACAAATTAATGACTGCAAGAGAAGAAATGTTTCATTATAGTTATTCAGAAAATAATTTTATGAGAAGGATTGTCTTAGTATAGTATCCTTTGTCAAATATAAAAAAGATAATAGAGTAATTGCATAGATATTTATTCAGAAGTAAGTCCCACTTTAGTTCAATATATTTAAGTGTGAACACTAATATATTCTAATATAATTGTGGAAATATAAAGCTATGTTATTGGAATGATACAGACTCAGAAACTTGATGTTCAATGGAAGAGGTTATCAGAGAATTCTATAGTATTGTGCTGATTCTCCTAGGCATAAAATGAGAATGACCACACAAAGCATAACATCCCTGGGCATGCTGCTTCTTTATCTGCTCTTTTTTAGAACTCTTGGGCATAAGAAACCTAACTGAAGAAATTCTAAGAAATTCTACTGCCCTTTAACATGCATTAGCATTATTGTGCCTACTATGGGAGAATAAACCTCAACAATGGTGCTTTAATTCATGCATATCGGCTATTTTTCTATTCACACAAATTCACCTGTGTGCCCTTTTCTCCTATTAATATTCAAATTGTCTCTGTCAAATACACATATTTTTAAATATATTAAAATGTTTTGGTGGCCAGTGTTCCTAAGCAACTCTTATCAGTCTTTTCTAAAGAGCTCATGTTAATACAGTACAAACAGTCACCATTATATACACACAGCAAATTTGTTAGGCTATTGGGATTGAGGAAAAGTGACAAGTATAAAGTTGCACTGTTACTGTCTTATTCAAGAGATAACTTGAATTCTGGGTTTTTCAAATCCCAGTCCCACTCTCTAACTACTGCACTGCCTTGCACTGCACATTATAATTATAAACACATTCTTCGCAGTTTAGTCCTTGGCAATGAATGCAGCAAAATATACAAACCTATGATGTTACTGTCCTATGTAGGTATGGTATATTCCAGATGAGTTGTACAAAGAGAAAAACTTTGATTTTCACTCTACCTTAAGCCATTTCAAGTTTTATCTTCTTAGACTGTATATAGGAGCAATGAATTTGAGGTATGACATTATTGATAACTTGTCTTGGGGATCTCAAACTGAGTTTTAACAAGATCTATTTTTGCAGACTAATTCTGGTTTCCTTTACTACCAAGAGTAGTAGAATATTCTTGCTTATCGGTTTTACTTTTTAACATAAAATTATCTCTAAAATTCCATCTTGATGCTGAATTGTGTAGGCCCATTTATTTTTAAAGCATTTCTCATCTACATCATAGCTAGACTAACTTTGCTGAGAAAAGCCAAAGATCTGCCTGCTCCCAATGCAGATCTTTGCATTTTAGAGCCAGTTGTGGGAGCATCAGGTATTCATGGCCATCTGCTGTAGCCAATGTATGCACTATTACAAAATTGCCTTTTTTCAGTTTCATTTCCCCAATTCAAATACCTACTAAGACATCAAAACTACAGAAATAGCTCTTACTTGAGTATCACCATACCACTGTCACAAATATATTAGAAAAGAAAATGCCTCATAGCAATATAGTGGTTTTCCCCCTTTATATGTTACATATGGGTCTGTATTGTATAAATCAAGCCATAAAGAGAATACAGGTATAGAGAAAGAAAATATCCTATTATAATCTCTGAAAACCTTCCATTGCCATTGTGGATACCAAAATCTAATGAAAACATTTTGATAATGTAGATTGTCTTAGAAGCTAATTTGTGGAGAATTAGTATATTATACTATGACTGGGGTGGGTAGGGGTTGTTTGTATTAAGAAAACCAATTACGGGATTGAATAATGCCTAGTCTTTTGATATATTTAGCTCATTAAAGTATCACAATGACGTTTTCTTGTTACTGATCCAACCTTGTTGAAAAAAATACATGCCACAATGATGTAAATATTGCTAGACTTAATTTTTGTGTCCCATTGTCTGATTAAAATATGTAATTTGAGTGATTTATTAGTAGCTTGCTCTACCGGTTTGAGGTCCATCCCTTAGAATCAGTAACAGTTCCATCTTGATTCAGTTTCAGCTTATTATCTCACATCCTGTCCTTTATAAGCTGGAGACATGCAGAAGCCTGGAGGAATCCAATGCTAACTTTGCAGAAAAGGGAATTATCATTAGGTATTGTCAACATATCTGTATCTAGTTCTAAATCTGCCAAAAATCATCCCAAGCAGCTTCATATAAATGTTGAATACTGCATGAACACTCTTACAATTAGTTATGTTTTGTTACTAATATATCAATATTAACATTTACATTATATAGGTTTTCAAGAACAATTTGAAGTCCTGTTTTATTGAATAAGTCCTATGTAGTTTGACTTCTAGATATCTTCAGGACCACATCCTTCCAACTGAATCTGACCACCCTGTATATTTGATCCAGGAAATAATGCTTTGAGTTACCCCACCAGAAGTGTGTGATCTGGAAATGTTTGGATGACTACTCCATCTCTATTCCAGGCATTCCCAATCTTGCTATGTTTGAGAAAACAGTGACAACTCTTTTATTTTGTAGGGATTGGAATCTTAAGGTTTGTATTACCATTAGTTTGATACGAGGAGAGAGAATAAGAGAGTGTATAAACGATGCATAAATAAATATTACAGGTAATCCTCTACCTACTACCATTCATTTTGTTACAATGGCACTAAAAAAATGACATTTTCCACACTTACAACTGTTGCAGCATCCCCAGTCATGTGATCAAAAATTAGATGCTTGGCAACTGGTTCATATTTATGATGGTTGCAGTATCCTAGGGTCTATGCTCTTTGTGACCTTCTGACAAGGAAAGTCAACGGGGTAGCTAGATTCACTTAACAACCATGTTACTAACTGAACAACTACAGTAATTCACTTAATTACTATAGCAACAAAGGTCATAAAACGGGTCAAAACTCACTTTACAGCTATCTCACTTAGCAACAGAAATTTTGGGTTCAATTGTGGTTGTAAGTCAAGAACTACCTATAATACATTAACTGGGGAGACAAATTAATTTTAACTATGATTATAAAATGAACCTGTTTAGTTAAACTGGTGAGTTCATATTAATTCCTAATAGAAATGTTAAGGTTTTGCAGAAATATAAGAAACAGTAATATAGAGAAGACACTTGTTTTAAATAGATGTTACAGTACTTCTAGCGCAGTTTAGGAACAGTCCAAAACTAGGCATTTCTCAAAAGATAAGGAAATTTTACCGGAAACTGACTGATGTTAAAACCCGTGCAATCTCAAAGGGCTAAGATTAGAATTGTATACCCTAACCTTGGTATTCTGGAGGGTCTCAGACTATGTGTTGAGAAAAAAGTAAGCATAAGTGAAGCATATTTGAAAATTTGAACATCACTGTGCATCTATTTTTAAGTATTACATATGTAAAAGTAAAGCAAACAGAAAAAAAATTGTCCCTCAGTATCTAATACAGCAGGCCGGCGCATTACATAATTCCAAATTCTATAAACTGCAACCTGAGACAAAATTTTCTTTCCACCTTTCCCAGTATTATGAAGTTCTCAAGGGGCCTGGTTGTTGCATAATATATCTAGATAATAATTTGATTATGATCCACTTGTTTGTTTTCTGGCTATCCATGCTATGCTTAGGAGTCTTCTTCAACAGTAAAGTTGAAAAGCATTAATAATCTTTCTATCCTGTTTCTTCAAAGGCCACTTTTGCTTCCTCCAAGTTTAAAAGTTCACATTATCTTCTTCCAATTCAGCCTCCCTCAATATGTATTCAGGTATAAACAAGATAAGAAAATGCAATTTTGTCTCAATCCTATGCCAGCCTGGGGTCTGTTTTACCATATTCTGTTTGGATTGTGGCTTTCCACCGTGGCCAGCCGGGCACAGCCACAAACCTACCGAAGTTCAAGTTCAGAGAAAAATGCAACCAAAACAATCCCTGCTTATGCTCTTAAAGGGGCAGGATAGGAAGCCAGATGTTTTGTGAGGGAGGTAAGCCCTCACTCCAAATACATTTTTCAGCCATCTACAGATGTAGAAATGGACAGCTGATTTCAAGCAGTCTTCGATTATATATTTGTGCCAGTAGCTGTCTCCTAATGTCTCCTACTTTCCAGAGTGGTTGGAGGGAATGCCGGCCACCAATGTCATATGTGCATAGCGAATAAAAATATGACTGTTATTGAGGTTAATTCCCAAGAAAGGTACTACCTAGCTATGGACGTTTTTCATCGATCAAGGCTAATTGCATTGCTTATGTGCTCACTGATTTTCCTTCTCCTCCTTCCAGAATCTATTTAGTAGAACCGTAGTAGCAACCACCGCGCCTTTTGCAGTCTTCCCAAGTGACCAGGAGGCGTCCGCGGGACAGGCTCCCCCACAGCCGACCGACCGACCGACCGGCCGCCACGCCTCCACTCCACCGAGAGAGGCAGGCCTGCGCGCCAGGAGATCACGGCCTGCTACGGGGCGGCTCTGCCCTATTTGGCAAGGGACGAAAGAGACGGACCGCCTCGGTCGGTGCCATTGGCCGGGAACATGGCACTGAACAGGAACCACTTGCCCGGTGGCGGGGTTGTAACCGGAGGCTAGAAAGGGGCAGCAGGAGGAAGAGTTGGGGGGGGCTTGCCTATCCTTGCCTATCGCGAAACCCAGGTGGAGCATTTCTACCTGAGCGGTGGGACGGGCGCCTCTAAGCCCAGCGACTTTTCCCCCTGGGGAGCCGCCTGCTTTCCTCGGCCTCGAGGGGGGCGCCTGGGCTCGAGGCTGCCCGCGTCTTCCCATCACCCGGAGAAGGATTGTGACTTCTGCCCAAGTGTTAAGAGAGGCCGTAGAGGTGTTAACCTGCGTCTCTCCCCTCCCTTTCTACAGTCTTGCCATGCCCGGGACTTCGACTCTTGGTGGGGAGGGCGGTGATAGCTTCTTTTGTTTTGTTTTGTTCTGTTCTGTTTTGTTTCGACAGTCTACGCGGCCTTTATGTTCCACTTCCGGCCCGTGCAATAATCTGCGTACAGTAATGTTGTTGTTTTATGACGTGGGTCGTAGTTGTGACACACATTTTCCTTCCCAGGTTAGGCTTCATTAAGTACGAATTTAATCCCGCCTTCCTCCGTCTAGGTTAGGAATAATAAGTGTATCCGGAGAACAGTTTTCGTGGAGGGTAGAGAGTTAAGGTGGCTGCATTACTGAATACAGGTTCTCTTTCCAGCACACCCTACATAAGTACAAACTGATAGGGAAAAGGAAATAAAGTATGGCCCGAAATTAATTTCTGAACTACTTTTCTGGCAGGCTCATTACCTAAGAGGAAACATGACTTGAAGTAATTGGCTTCACAGGAAAACATTAATAATTTATTTATGTTAAGATAGCAGTACTCAACTAATACTTTGAAGAGGTGAATAATTTCACTGCCATAATTATTAAACAAATGAGGGCAAATAATTTACATGTTTGACTCATCAGCTTTCCTTTTGGTTTACTTTGGAATAAGACAAGCAATTATTGAAGAAAACAACACAAAAAAAATAGTACAGCAGAACTGAGATACTGACAGTAGGCCTGAAAGTAAAGCCAGTATGAGTTAAACCAGACTCATGTGATTTCTACATGATCATTGGAGTGCTAAATTGTCAACATTCTTGTGATAGTGATAGGTCATCTTTTAAAAAAAAATCCTACGTAAGAAATCTTTGTTTTTTTGATGAAGATATTCAGAATTTGTGCATTTCCCCCAATTTATATATTGCAATTTCTGAGAATTTTAAAAGGCAGCTTTTTGGACATCATGTTGTGGTAGTCTAATGGAGTTAAGTGCATGAGTTGCTATCACTAGTGTTTCCAATTCCATGTAGGGCTGAGTAGGCACATCACCCAAACCAGGGTAAAGGCTCTTTGGCCATGGCCTCCACTTGCCCCTCCAGCTGTAAGCCATGAAACCTGGAAGAACTCCAAGTGGTAGAACTTTTGTTTCAGAGGAATGCTATTCTGTCTAGAGTTAAAACCAGAACAGCCCCTTTCCTGTTGAACTTCAGTCTATTCTGTGTTATCCAGACTAACAGCCTTCAGAGTCAGGAACGTCAGGTCGGTCCTGCCCAAGATGAAAATGTATAACTAGGAATCAGCTCAGCAGCATACTGATACTTGTTTCCAAACAGATAGACATCCTCTTTTAGCAGTTTCATGTTAGGGAGAGAAGACCAAACCCTGAGACATCACACAAAAAGGACCACCCATTGGGCCAACCTGACCCATCATCACCATTGGAATTACTTTGTAAGGAGCAGAACTATTGTAAAACAGTGCCCTCAACTTCAAACTGGGGAGATGGTCCAGAAGAATACCGTGATTAATTGTATTGAATGTTGCTGAGTGGTCCACGAGACATCTGTTCTCTCCATCCAGGTCCCTTCATAGGTCATTCACCAAACATGAAAACTTTCCATCTTGTGCTTATTCTAGATTTATGTCTGAAAGGGTGTCAGATTATCCATTTTTACTAGATGCTCTGACACCCACATTCTTCCCCAAAAGAAAGCCTCTCAGAGTCACTTGGTTGAGTTGGGTGGCTATAGAAATAGAATAAATAAATAAAAACTTCATCAGGAAGAGGAGCTTGGTGACAACAATAGTTATTCACTATGATTGGGATCAGGGAATGAGGACAGAAGATCACTTATTCCCCAAATGAGGCACTTACTGCTATCTGGATTCATCAGTCACAAATAATAGTAAAAGACATTGATCACTTTAAACCTGCCGTGAAGAATCAAAAGTTACATGACTGTGAATGACTTTATTGGCAAAATGTAGTGCAGAAAGACTGATGGGCAAGTCTTCCTGCCCACCTTTGTTCAAAACTGAACAAGCTACCTATACAATGCTACTGGGCTGTAATTTATCAACAGCAAGGGCAAAGAAATTCTGATAGTATGCCGCCCTTGTTTTAATTGAATAGATCTGAACAATTACCCTTACCTATTTTCAGTCAGATTCACTGTTAATCTTCCTCCAGTGGTGCTCCAGACTTCATTTCTGATGCTTATATCTAGAGGTCCTCAATAAACCAGAGTCCCCTGATTTGGATGACAGAGGCTGCTTATAAGTAGTTATATCAAGTAATTCATTACAAACTATGTAGCTCTAAAGAACTGGAGAATAACAAAGAAAGAAAAACTGTTCACACAATCATCCTTAATATTCATAAATATTTGACACATTTGGTGGGGTGCTGGGGGAATAATGGATAGCTGCCTTATCAGCTATTGAAATGAGAATATATAGTTGTGTTTCATTATAATTGGATTATATGCAAGTCTGCTTGGTGCTCAACAAGCCATGCTCTGAAATAACTGCAGAAGATTAAAGCTATAGGTTTTCAAACTGATCCAGTGCTTGTTGAAACATAACAAATCAGTCACAATTGGTTGAATTCATTCTACAATTTGGCCAACTTTAGTGGTTAGATCTAGTTATCATAGAAATAAACTTAACGTTTTATGCACAGAGAAGGAAAACTCACCTCTTCACAGTCAAAATAGTTTGGTTCATCTCCTAATAGTTAACTATCAGTTGTTCAGTCCACTTCCAATAAAGATGATTTCTTACAAAAGCTATTTTCCAAACAACACTATTGAGTGATCTGGAATACTTTTATGAAGTTTGTACTTTATACATATATATAGTTGTTATTAAAGAATACAGAAGAGAAATCTTAAAGACTTAATACAAAGAGCAAATAATAGGTATTGGTGTTATCTATTCTGGGGATAGAATACTATATTCACTAGTGGTGTTATTTGTACAGAGGTTTATACAAAGATGATCTGAGCTACATTTTCTGGACTGAGCTTCGTAAATACTTTTTATTAAATTGATTCTTCATCTGTATTATCATTTTTAGTAAACCTTATTAAATATACTAATACATCTATATTGTATCTCTTTGAAGTATTCTCAAGCACTGTAAAGATGTAGAGCTGACTTTCTCTGAGATAACTGGCAATTCAGAGATGTTCAAAGGCACTAAGAAAGGAATGGTTTTTCTCACTCCTTATCGGGTAAGTTCTGAGTGAAATCCAACCTTCCTAAAAACAAAGCGGAAAATTTCCTCAGTTAAACTTCTAAAACAATATTCAGTTTCTGAAATGACATTTTTAGCAATACATAAATTAATACGAATTTTCTGCAAAATCCTTCTCAATTTGATGCTTTTACTAGACTGAAAGTTAGCTGTGACATCAGACATGAAGCCAGTGGTTAGGTTTTTTTCTTTCCTGATTTAGGTGTCTCACAGTTTAGAGGGCTATCTAAAATAAGTCATGCTTTACGTGCTGTGATTGAAATCTAAATTGAACTGCTTAATGCCTTCCATGTGGAAGTCTTTAAAAGACTTGAAGACTTGAAGTCACTAAAATAGTTATAGTGAGTTAGCTTTTGAAGCCAGTAACACTGGTATAGTACTATTTGCATTAACAATTCAGTTTTCAGACAGTTTAGTGTTTTAAATACTTGAATTTAAATACAAATGAGTTCTGTATAGCATAGAATCCTTCTGTCTCTGGAACTATCTCCAGCTCAAAAAGAAAATTAAACACAGCTCCATCACTATTTTAAAAATAATATTTAAAATGTTTGCTTTTATGTATTTAAGAAAAGTGTTTTAGGATGGGTTAGCTTTGGGATAAAAAATATTAGTCCAATTTTAAATCTTAAATTGATGATTTGATATGGATGTAGATTGCAATTATATGTAACAAGGTTTTCATTTCTGTGTGGCTTTCTTGTGCTTTTCTTTTTAAAAAGTGAAGGCATAAATTTGTTTTGCAGGTTATTTTTGTGTCAAAAAGCAAAGACCCAATGATGTCTTTCATGATGCCATTCCACTTGGTGAAGGGATGCTCTATTGAACAACCTGTCTTTTCTGCCAATTATATCAAAGGAGTAATACAAGCAGAACCAGGAGGTATGTATCATCCATCAGAGAGGCAAATTTTTAAAAATTGTCCTCTTGGAGTAATCACATGTAAAATCAAACGTAAAAATTTTGGTTTAAATTTCTGTTGTAGCTTTGAACTATACATTCACCAAAAATGTGTAGCAATGTCTCTGTACATATATACCAATAATGAAGGTTTTTTCTAGCTGTTAGGTTCACCATCCTTCATTCAATATTTATGAGAAATTTCACAATTCACTCTAACTTGATTTGGAAGAAAAAGAAAAACTAGATTTTATTTTGAAAACTTATTTTAAAGACATTTTTTTTCAAATTAGATTTATATTTATTTGCAAATTATTGCTTGCATATGAAAATAGAAAATTCTGCTTTCCTGATATACATTCTGGTTAAATTTCATAGTCCCTGATTAAATTCAGTAAAAACATTTGATTAGAGTTTGGAAGAAGCTATCCACTTCTGAGCTTGCCTGGTGGCTCAACAGACTGGAAGTCTGTTATTAACATCTGCTGCTTGCAATTACTGCAAGTTCGAGTCCCACCAGGC
>JANHZT010000446.1:78344-99736 GCA_032468215.1 Stegonotus admiraltiensis
AGTATGAAGGCTATTGATTAACGCATTGTAAGCCGCCCTGAGTCTCCGGAGAAGGGCGGCATATAAATAAAATAAAAAAAAAAAGTATTGTTCTTACCTTGAAATTTGTTCTCTTTGAAATCTGCGCAGGATAGATGGGATTTACCTGTGATGGCGAACCTATGGCACACATGCCACAGGTTGTACACGGAGCCATATCTGTGGGCACACAAGCGTTGCCCTAGCTCAGCTCCAGCGTGCATGTGCGTGCCGGCCACCTGATTTTCCAGCCTTCTGGGCCCACTGGACATCAGGAAATGGGCTGTTTCTGGCCTCCAGAGGGCCTCCGGGTGGGTGGAGAAGGCCGTTTTCACCCTCCCCAGGCTCCTAGAAAGGCTGTGGAGCCTGGGGAGGGCAAAAATCAGACTTTCCAATATCACCGTGCCATCGCGTGCCAATAGCGGGGGGAGCGGGAGGGAGTTACACGTACATGCACAGGGGCGGGACACATTGAATTATGGGTGTGGGCACGTGTGCGCACAACCCCTCTGCGCTCCCCCCGCTTTTGACATGTGATGGCAAAAAGGTTAGCCATCACTGTGAAGTTAGGGTTATTGGGGCATCTTCTGCCCTCTCCAGATCTTTGGTAAAAATAGGATGAGGTTTTGGTCCTTTTTATTTGATTTTAAAGGGTTCTTAATAACATAAGTAAGCAAATCTTACTAAAGGTTTAATGCACCTATTGAAAGTTGGTAGTTTATCTCTGGATTTCAGTAATACAATGCTGAGGAACCTGGAGTTGGCAAAAATGAGGTGATTTCTCAAAACTGGTATAGGGCAGGGGTGAAACCCAGCAGGTTCTGATAAGTTCTGGAGAACCGGTAGTGGAAATTTTGAGTAGTTCGGAGAACTGGCAAATGCCACCTCTGGTTGGCCCCAGAGTGGGGTGGGAATGGAGATTTTGCAATATCCTTCCCTCAGGAGTGGGGAGGGAATGGGGATTTTGCAGTATCCTTCCCCTGCCATGCCCACCAAGCTCCACCCTCAGAACCGGTAGTAAAAAAAATTGAATTTCACCACTGGTATAGGGATACCCTATTATGGGAATATTTGTTAAAACTATTTCTGAATTACTTTGTAAACTGATATTGATATTAAATCATGTACAATTTATCCATGTTTTTGTCTTGACAACCTTTTGGGAAGCTGCCCTAATTTAAGACTTTCAATGCAACATTTCTTTTAGGTGGCTGGGAAGGTCAGGCTTCATTTAAAATGAGCTTTTTCAGTGGAGGTGCTGTAGAATTTGGACAAATGATGTTCAAGCTTGCAAGCGATGGTAAGACTTCCTTCTCATTTCTTCCCATCCCAGGCAAGTAATTTGGTAGCTGATTTCTGCTTTTGATGATAATATTTGACAGAGGTACTTGCTGATAGTTCTTCAGGCATGCTTAAACCCTAATGTATGGTTAGTGCTAAATGCTGCTATTCCCACCTCTATTATATGTTTTTCATTCTTTCCAACCCACAAAATGTTGGAGAAAAAATTATAGAGAGAGACTTGAGCTCTTGTCTATCAGCAAGATAACTCCTCTAAACAGAATGGGTCCAGATTTGATATGGTGGAAGAAGCAAGAAAAATAAAAACTGGGTACAAAAATGGATTTGGATTAGGTTGGTAGCTGAGAAGAAAAACATTATGGGAAAATATTCCCCAATAGCAAATGTGCATTGGGCAGTGACTTGGAATACTGCCTCTTCCGCTCTAAGCCCCTTCTCTCCTTCCAGGCACATGACCCAGAGGGGAGCTGGTGCAGCCTGCCCTGTGCTTCCATGCATGCTTGAAAACACATTTTGTTACCTAGAATTAAATACAGACAGTTCCAATGACCACTGCAAGTAAACAGCACAAAGCTATATTCTGCATGCTTTCTGTAGTTCGCTTAATTTCACTATTAATTTTCACATAGAGTGCATTTCCTGCAAAAATACAATAATCATGATGGGTAAACAGATCAGATAATTTGCTTAAATTCCCACTGATTTTGGTTGATTTAAAACATAATTATTTAAACTCCCAAGATTTCATGTGCCAAATTTGGCTTATTAAATATATTATGTTTAGCTTCTAGAGGAGTACCAGCTCCGAGTTTTGGCTATGGGTATGCACCACCACCTTTTCCTGGTGCTTATGGACCTCCACCAGGAAGCTATGTTATGCCACAGCCAGCTTCTGGAGCCTATATTTATATGCCTGCACAAATGAATGGATATGGAGTTGCTCCGCAGCCTATGGGATATCCATATGCACCTCCTCCAGGTGAATTCTCAACCAACTTTATAAAATATTGTTATTCAATATTAAGCTGTCTCTTTTTGTTTATCTAGGACAGGGGTGTCAAACTAAAGGCCCAGGCACAAAATCTGGCATATGGGGTATGTAGATCTGGCCCGCAGGGCCACCCTGGAAACAGCGAAGGACCGGCCCGTGGTGCACGCAGCCCTCCTTTTCACTGGCAGAGGGTTGCAGGAGGCCGTGGCAGCCAAAAACAGAGCTCGGGTTCATGTTTTCACTGGCAGAGTGCTCGGGCCACCACAGGCGCCCTCAACAGGAGTGATGACAGGATGGCCACCCACCTCTGAGGTCAAGCACAATTGTGATGCGGCCCTCAATGAAATCGAGTTTGACACCCCTGATCTAGGAAAAGTTTTGGGATTCTTGTTCCTTTTTTTGTCTTCATTTAACCTATAATTTTTAAAATCACACTTACATAAATAAGTCTAAATATGTCGATAAAATGTACTGTAGCATTATAAAATTTATAACTATTCATGTAGATGAAATGACTTAAAAATTATCTGGAAAATACATATCTGAAAAATATGAATAGCAACATTATAGAATTGCCACTAGGGAAAGGGTAATATTTAGAATGATTGAACATATTCATAGTGATTGAGATTAGCTGTAATAAGGATAGAATTAAGGGTTCAGGCATTGGGTATGCTATTCTACACATTAATTTCCCACAAATGATTCTGTTACTGTCCTATATATTGTATATTATATTATACAGCCAAGGGAATAGTTGGAGGATCTGCACAAGAATACTGATTGCACAGTAGTCATCTCTCTTTGAATGTGTAAATTATTTGGAAAATACTTCCTGATTGATTTTTGAAGAAATGCAAAGTAAGAAAAAAAAACAATTTGTGTGAATTTGCACCAACATAAATACATCTGTGATGTGCCTGTACAAATATAGCTTTTTTTCCCTTTAGGTGCATATCCACCACCTCCTGGGATGAACTCCATGTACATGGCACCTCCTCCCCCATATCCTGGCCCTTCTGGTGCTGGCCCTTCAGCTCCCATTGATCCAGGACCTACAGCTCCTAGGACCTGGACAGAACCTGGGATGCCAGGTAAGAATTTAGGATTGCTTCTGCTTAGAACTGGGTCAGTTGCATTGTGCTCCCAGGTTTCATTTTCTGGGTTTTAAGTAAGTTATTTAAAGAGCAATTATTGTCATGCTGATTTATCCAAGTCGTTTTCTTTGAATTAAGTAAATGTTCTTTGAAACACCCCTCTGTTAAACAAACTCTAAAGATAAGTGCAAAAGTTCCCAGCCCCTACTGCCCCCAGTCTCACCCCCAGTCAAAACTGTGCAGGATTGTGCTACTGAAATTTTGTATTAAGGCTCTGGTAAGACTTAAGACTTAGTATTCCTTATTTTGGTTACTCCCCCCACTTCCCTCCGGCCCAAAAGCTGAGGTCAGAAATTCTGTCTCTATTCCTTCCTGTATCATCAGTGCCATTCCACTTATAGACATTTGCTAACTAAAAATTAATAAAAGGAGAGAGCCTGTGGCCTTCCTTTAAAAAATGTGACCAGATTCTGTTTTAGCGATTATATATTCTGTTTGATCTGCTAATTGTTGAGATACAGTTAGCTGACAGATCTTGATCTCAGTTTCTGATCATTGTGGAATATTCTCTCTTTTGCCTACCCAAATATACATGGTTTATATATCTAAAAATGATTACCTTATCTTGTCCAGATTCTTCCTTATAGAGGCTACAAATCTGTACTTTAATTTTATCTAGAAAATAAGAAGACACTAGGCAGCATTTGTGAATGTGAATAGTGTTTGCATTTATCTTAAAAGTTCTCCCTGCCCATTTTTCTTTTATTAATGATGTAGGTGGAAATAAAGCAGCAGAGGCAACTTCCAGTGCATATTATAACCCAGCTAATCCTCATAATGTTTACATGCCTATGGTAAGGATTTTTTTTCTAAAATTGTATGTGGCAGAAGATGGGGCCAAGGGAGTAGTGATTGTCCACATTTTTTAGGTGAACTATTTTATCTGAGAAAACCAGGAGAGGGATTTCTGAGAAATGAGTAATGAGTTCGGTCATAGACTTACTCTCTGTTGTGCTAACTCAGTTGGATCTGAACTAGCTGGTTCTCAGTTGTAATATTAGGTACAATCATTGAGTGAGAATGGACATCCTGTAGCACAATGAGGAGCAGGTTTAGCTTTGTAGTTCTAAAATTTTTGTTGTTCTGGCATTTAGTTAAATAAAATTTGCAGCTAGTTACACTAAATATAATGTTAACATTATGCCAAGAGCGTCTGCCATTTTTGTTTTCTACTATACAAGGATAGTAACACTGAGAAACTTTGAATTCTAGAGGAAATTACACACACACACACACACACAACACACACTCTATTTATTCACTTTAGGTTGTTCCTCTCCTTTAAAAAAAACAAAAATGAAACAGCTACACATCCATGTTTAACTGTCTGTTTCTATCCCATCTCAACCCATCCCTGTGATAATAATGTTGACAGATTATGTGCCAATAAGGCACTAAACCACATAGATTTTTGCCATGATGATCTGTTCCTAAACTGGTCTTTCGGATCTTCTAAAGGCACACCCATTTGTAACTTAGTCCGTCTGTTGAACCTTGCTGTTGGCTGTCCCCTTCTCTTTCCCCATCTCCAAGCATTAGAGCCTTTTGCAGAGAGCTACGTCTTTGCATAATATTGTCTTATCACATATTACTAGAGTAACAAGAACTTTCCTTATAAAGGTATGAAGAACATGAAATCTTGGGACTTGAGGTCCTTCATTATCGTTGCTCATCTTCTTAGGAGATAGATCACATGAGACTACATTGAAATGTCTTACACACTGATTTAATATTGAATAATTTTAAGAATGCTGAGATATTTTGATAGTGGGCAGAAGAAAAACTCAAATGTTTAACAGTAATGTGCCAATTTAATTAAATGTGCCTAATTTTCATTTTAGGATCAACCACCTCCTTATGCACCACCTGAGGAAAAGAAGAACAACTAACAGGAGCCTCAGTGCCACTTTCTTATGTTTCCTGACTTTGAAGATTTTGCCGTTGCTGCTGCCTCGTTTTTTTTTTAATCTCTAGACCATCCTGTGTCAGTAGCATGCATAGTATTGGATGATGTTACACCTGCTGTTACACTTTCAGAATGGCAATACAAGAGCGGTGACAGTAGTACTTTATATGTTTTCTGTCCTGAGGGTAGGCTATAACAAAACACTTTAATGTGACACAGATATTCATGAAGGAGCATTTTGTTTTCCTGCATCTCTGTATGGTATTTTCACTCCTTGCAGATTAATGAATAACAGGGGATTTTCAGAGACTTCTATCTTTCCTGCAAAGTAGAATGGAAGAAAGCTTTCCACTGATTCCTAGAAATTGATATCTAAAGAGGAAGGGATGACAAGGAGATCCAAAAGGTTAATCAATTCCTTTCTTCTTGGTAACCGTTGCTGCCTTCCGGTTTGCCACATCCAACCATGCTTTAAAGATTTCACTTTCTACAATATTGGTTCTTTATCCTTACAGAAGAATGGCAGGTAGAAATAGTTTTACTGTATCTACATCTGAAGGAATGCACAGCAGGTTTTTCTGCTTTCAATTTGGCTGCAGAGTTTATGTCTCTAAAATGTCTTTATGTGTCTCTGTGTCTCTAAAACATCTTCTGCCTGGTATAAGAGTAGGACAGTGAGTCTTACTCAAATTAGGCCAAATTGTCTGCCCTAACCATACAGCAGAAATAAAATTGGAATTGAAACCATTTATGTGAACTGGAACCAAAGATTGGCTTTATAACTGAGAGGACTAAAATAAAATGTAATTTAGCAAACATAATACCTGATCCAGAAAAAAACATATTGGTTATTCTAAGAACAGGACTCAATCTTTCATCTGGAAATCAGTTCTTTTCTAACTAGCAGCAGCTAATACAATGCTAAATGTTATATCTAAAAGGAAAATACTTTTTTTCTGTTACAGAAAATGGGAATTTACACACTGCTGTATGTTGGTAAAGCCAGACATAGATATCAAAGTAGTTTCTCTTTGTTTAGGCCTCTATTTAGATTTAGCTGAGCTACACCATCAGGCCAGAGATAATGAGGTGGAAAAATATTAAAACTCCAAACATGAGTAAGAAACTATATTTGATAAGAGTTCTGTAATTAAATGGTATTGGAGAAGAAAACTAAAAATAGTTTTTTTGTCCGAGCTAGAAAGAAGCAACCAATATTCTGGGTTATGTTAAGCTGTTATTTAATAATGACTTATATGTATATTCCTCTTATATTTGTTCTTAAAAGAACTATTATTCCACTAATGTAGTGGAGAATATAATTTGCATATAGGACATCTCTTTTTTCTTCCTTGATGTTAGGGCTTTTACTTCACAGAGAAAAAACTTGACATACTGGTGTGTTATGGATACTCGTCTATTTTCCCTTTAGTAAATGAGTTTATTATTCAGTAAAAAGTATGAAATAAACTTTTTTCGAACAAATACCTTCATTCTGAACACAAAAGCGTAACTGTTTTCCATAACTAAATAGCTAACTCTGTTTATATTATTTTTGAATTGCACTTTAATACAGAAATATTGAAACTTTTATATTTGTGTTTGCATTGGTATGTTGATAACTTATCATTTTGTGCAAGGATCAATTGGTGTGGGCTGGGAGGGGATATAGTTCCTTTCTTTAAAGAATGGAAAACTCTCCTTAACAAGATCTATTTGAATATTGTGCCTGGTAAAATCTTCCTCAAGCTTGACCTCCAATGACTTTATGACTAACTAGCTGAATACCCGTGCTCCGCTACGGAACTCTGTGATCGGGCTTGATAAACTGACACTTAAGAGTTTGAAAATTAATGAGTAGTTACGATCGGCCTCTCCTCTACCATTCTCTCCCTCAGGCTAGCCCCACAGAAGCCTCTCCTCTCTATCCCCTTCTCTCCCTCAGGCTTGCCCCATAGGTCCTCTCCTCTCCCCTTCTCTTCCTCAGGCTGGCCCCATAGTTCCTCTCCTCTCCTCTTCCCTTTTCTCCCTCAGGCTTGGCCCCATAGACCCTCTCCTCACCCCTTCTCTCCCTCAGGCTTGCCCCATAGAAGCATCTCCCCTTCTTTCCCTCAGACTAGCCCCTCAGAAGTATCTCCTCTCCTCTTCTCTCCCTCAGCCTGGTCCCACAGAAACGTCTCCTATCCTATCCTTCTCTCCCTCAGGGTTTATAGCCCATCCTCTCCATGAGGCTCACCACAGAAGCCTGTCCTATGCTATCCCATTCTCTCCAGAATTATTTTCAAGTTGGGAGGAGTAGTAGAACATTTAACTAATTAGCATCAGAGTGTGTCATTTTGAAAAATCCTTTCTTAGTGAGCACCTAGAAGCCAAGAGGAACATACGTGGCAAATTTCAAGTTTGTAGACTTTATGGTTCTGGAGATTTCATGATTAATGCGTGAGTGGTTTTCGCTTTTATATATATATAGATTTATTTGGTAACAATTCAAAATTAGTTTGCTCTTGCCTGCTTCAAACTTTGCTTACATACCAGTACATACATTCAAATCACATTCTGTATTACACGTCAGTGACCCAGACTAAATAAAACTTCTTAAATGAAACTCACAAAGTAGAATTACAATACAGAGCACAAAAAATAATTGATGTTGCTGTCTTCCTTGCCTCTTCATGGTTCTCATGTGACTGGGATACCAAGGTGCCCGAACTGGCCTGTACACCTGCTACACTGGGAGTTCCACCTCATCACTTGAAACTACTTTCCCTCTTTTGACTACCATGTCACATTTCTCCAATCTGAATGACATCCCAAAGTCCTCATTGTAGATCCGTGGCAGGTGGAGTTAAGCCTTGATTGCTCCTACCGTGACTGGGACCATTTGGCCTTTACTTTCCACATCCTTTCTAGTTCTTCCTTCAGGCCCTGGTACATATCCAGCTTCTACTCCTTCCTATTACTAACACTTGGCACTGGTATCTCTATTGCCACTGCTATCTTCTGGTTCTTGTCTACCATAGTGACTGCTTGATTGGTTAGTGCTTGTCTGTCCTGGATCTGGAAGTCCTACAGCAGGAGTGCCCAGCCCGAGTTGTGGACTGGTACTGATCCATGGCCTGTTATGAAGTGGGTCTTGCAAGTGGCAGGCAAGCGAGCAAAGCTTCATCCGTGCATGCGCAGGATCTAGGTTGCATGTGAAGCCCCCACCCCACTCCCATGTGTGGAAGAATTATCTCATGAAACCAGTCCCTAGTGCCAGAAAGGTTGGGCACCGCTTTCCTACAGGATCTTAGCCCTCTTATTCTCCATGACATTATGCAGGATCTCCCATTTGGATTTGTGTCTTGTCCATATACTGTGCACATGTTCCTGTACACAATGTTACTTGGTTGTGTCATTCAGTATATGCTGTTCCTGCCAGCATCTTACACCCTGCTATTAGTATTAAGACTGCCTTTTAGGCCTCTGCATAATTTGCGCTGTGAGTCTTATCTAGTGGTGGTAAATCCTTGCTTCTATGGATCTAGAACTTAGTGCCTCTTCTTGTGCTATGATCAGTGCTTCAGTGCTGCCTTTTAATCCATTTCATATATATGAAATTGAGTGGCATGCTGTCCATGTTTTCTGTTACGAAAGAAATAACCTAAATAATAGTTTCTAGATAAATACTGTCACAGTACTAAAAATAGCTTATTCAATAATGGGGTGGATAAAACTGAGGAAATTTATTTTGGTAATCTTCCGATGCGATAGATTATATTTTGGCTGTCAATTCTGGGATTCAGTTACATCCAAAGGTACAGTATGTGACTAGGAAAAATGTAGAAGAAAAAATAAATCACAGAATTAGCAGACACTTTGGAATTGTATTCATTTTTAATCAAATCATTTCTGAAACAATCATTATTCAAAACCTGATTTAAAAATATAAACATCTGAACATATGGTGAAAAAAACCAGTCCCTGAAGAGTTGTTTATAACAAAAGAATAAAAATTACAAAAATCCTGGAAAATTAAGTAAGTGAGCTAGAGAAACTACTATAGAAGAAATGCTAGCAAGGTAACAAAAAGAACTTTTGCAATTATTTCAACTACTGACATCATTGATACCATTACAAGCAAACCCCTATAGTGCAATAGTTGGAAATTCTGTGCATTAAAGGACAACTCCAGTTCAATTTTGGAATCCAGGAAATTTATCTTTCAGTGACCTATAGGAATTTCCTTATACAAAATATGATGGGTTTTTTTTCTTATGCTTATATATGGGCAACCAGCTTCAGGTTGATTATCTCAATGCATGTGACCATCATTAGCAGTTTAATCTACATAAATAAAGACACATATATTCTTATTTATGTCTACTTAGAAGTATTGGATTGCATACTAGTGAACTAATAGCATCTCCATTGTGTGTAGAGGTAGATCTCAATTTATATATTGTGTAAAACTGCTATCCTACACAAACCATTTTTTCCTCTCTGTTGAGGTACCACAAGCGTACCAATAGGGAATGGTGAATCCTTAGTAGCTTTCCAATAAGTTATTCAACTACTGGCTGTCACAGATTAAAGGGACTGAATTTCTTTGCTTTCTCCTGCTGATTTATGAACTTGAAAGGCTGCTCCAGCTTCATTGTTGGGTACAGATACCACATGACTACTCCAGAGGGATTAATCACCACTGTGAAGTTGGTAGTAATCTTCAGGTCACTGATTATTTCACTGGTGTATACATCCTGTGCCTAGCAAAAACAAAAGCAGATAAATGGATAAATGATATGTGCATCTACTACGGAACTACTCACATATTCTAGTAGCTGTTCCATAGCAATGTTTTATCCCAATGAAAAATACTAAAGCTTAATTGCTGTACAACTTGAATTCTAAAGTCTTAAAGTAGTAAATAATCTTGTTATTCCTTCGTCACAAATGAATGGTAGTGTTGGGGAAGGGGATGGAGTTTAGGTTTTATGAGTTATTTTGCTATATATAGGTTTTATCATTCCAGAAAATAACATGATTATTAAAGTTTTTTTTTTAAAGCCAAGATATGGCCATATTAAATTCAATAACATGGGGCAAAATATAAATAAGCAATACTGTGTAGTATTTGAGATTGTCAGCTTGTCATCCCCCCATCCCAAAAAATGTTTTCAGCAATGGAGAGGAAGACCACATACAGGTGGGTTTTTTACTTACTTCATAGACAGGGTTCGCTGTAAAATTGAGCTGTGCAAGGGAAGTTGTGTAGCGATATGGCATGTCTGTCCTCCGACTAAAGAAAACCAGAGCACTGGCTGAGTGGGAAAGGGGCCGCAGAAATACTTCAATTTGAGATTTCTCCTATAAAATCAGATTGAAAAGCACGTTCTTCTAAAGGCAATCTTTCCCAGGACATAAACAGGAAATGGTGATGTCATCATATGGGAAAAGACAATTCTTCAACTAAAATTGTTATGAATTATGGAGCTCATACTCAATCTGACCCAATTCATTATGCTGTAATTTGGGCCAAAAACATCACCATATACACATAGGCTTCCTACCATTCTTCTTTCCAGATAAATTAAGAAAACAACAGTGACAATGGATCTGGAGTATGCCAAATTGCTGAAAGATAATATATTGTCTCCTAAGCTCCTTAGAAGAGAGGAGCATGAATGTACAGTAATAAATATTCTTGGCTTAACTAAGGATCTTCCCACATAAGGGGGTCAAAAAGCAGGAATATACATCCTTGAGTTCCAGGAATTCACGCCAGGTTCTCCAGACGCTTGGCATTCATTACCTGAAGGATTCTACGCCCTTGAATTCCCAGGGGATCTTGGTTAATCGTAATCATCAATTTGTTTTGTAGAATCTCCTTGGCACTTTTAGAAATAACACGGAGGTCTGTGGACATGAAAAGAGGAGCAGCCATAATTGTCCATAAAGCCATCTGGGACTTGGACTCTTCAAGGCTCAGACCGAAGTTTCCAATGATTAGCTGCAGAACGAAGAAGAGGTTAACCCAGAGGTGAGTAATAAAGTCAAGAATGAAAGCAAAAGAAAACAAGAGCTGCATATGGACTGATTTCAAGAGAACTATTGTTGAATAAAGGTGACTATTATTGTTATTATTAATTTTTATTAATTTATTTACTCATATGGTAAATAAATAAGATAACTAGGTACGTTTATTCAATGCTTCTGATTGGACTAACCTTCCCCAATTTTCTTCTAGAAGAAAGTTTAGGAAATAATATCAAGACTGATTGAATTCCAATATCCCACTGGGTAAACACAGACATAACTACAGGTAGTCCTTGATTTACAACAGTTCATTTAGTAACCATTCAAAGTTACGACGTCACTGAAAAAGTGAGTTATGACCATTTTTCACACTTATGGCCATTGTGGCGTCTCCATAGTCACACAATCAAAATTCAAATGCTTGGCAACTGACTCCTATTTATGACAGTTGCAGTGTCCTGGGGTCATATGATCACTTTTTGAGACCTTCTGACAAGCAAAGTCAACGGGAAAGACTGATTCACTTAACAACCATGTTACTAACTTAACAACTACAATGATTCACTTAATAACTGTAGCAAGAAATGTTGTAAAATGGAGCAAAATTCACTTACCAAACATGTCATTTAGCAACAGAAAGTTTGGGCTCAATAGTGGTCATAAGTCAAAGACTACCTGTATTAAGTCCTGCATCCTAGGGATGTCAGTTTCCTAATATAAACATTAGGTACAAAAATTACTAAATTAATGAGGGTAGAAGGGGATAATGAAGCTTTAAAAACTAAAAAAAATCCATACATAAGCAAAACAAGCTATATTTTCAAAGGACCGCAGGGTAACCAAATCAATACGATATATAGCTACTTATCCTTTCAATGTAACATGTTTTTGAAAAAATTAGCAATATATACCTATTTGTATGAATTATTTTACTAATAGAATTCAGGTTTTCTATGATATTTCTAGTGTAGGTTATACTCACTGAGATTAAAATAATGGGTATGTGCAACAAATTTAAGAATGTAACACAAATGGCTTTCTACTTAAATTACCTGTTGAAAACAGAGTTGTAAACAAGGTGAAAGAACATATAAATTCCTGCCAGCAGTCAACTTCATTAGCTTTTTCTAGCTTTAGCATTCCAAAGAGAGCCTCTCTCATCCACTTAGCTTTCATATTATCCTCTTCAGCTCAACATTACCATGTCAGGGTCATTCCAATGGCCAGGGCCAGCTGCTGGCTGAAGTACATCCTGATTTGTTGAGAACCATTCCACAATAGAGAGGACACTTTCCCAAGAGTCTTGTATGTCACCAAAGTTTCTCCAGAGGTTGCATATATTTGCTAAAAGCGTATAGTTAACCTAAAACAAAACAAATGCATGAAACAGAATAATTACAGTCATCTTGGCATGATTTATCTTTTGGAAATGATCATCAAATTACATTGTTTTGGCTCCTCTGGATGTATTTAATATATAGGGGAAATACTGTATATATTGGAAAGAAGAAAACCCAAGTTAAACAATTAGCTTTAATTACTTTGCTATCCAGCTAAAGCAAGGGTGTCAAACTCAACGCCCGCAGGCCAGATTCGGTTCAGGACATGGTCGGATCCAGCCCGTGGGGCCGTCCTGATCTACCCAATTCGAAGAGGAAAGATCAGGCCAGAATGGCTTTAGCCCCGTCTACCCAATGTGAAGAGGACACGTGCCAGAAGTTTGGGGAATGGCATCAAGCTGGCCACGCCCACCCAGTTGGCCACGCCCACCAGGTTGGCCATGCCTGGCTGGCCCAAGGTCTACCACAGCCCTTATGCGGCCCTCAATGAAATTGAGTTTGACACCCCTGAACTAAAGCAACCTAGTTGTGTCACCATAGCAAAGAAAAATGGATAGAATTGCTCAAAGGATGTGTTAACAGAATAACTATCACTCAGAATTACAGTATCACTGTATCACTAATGATTAACAAAATACATAACATCCAATAGCACTATATTATTATGTAATACTATATTGTAATAAGCTTGTTAATAAAAATTACTGCTTCAGCCAACTAAAACATTGTGCCAACAGATCTAGGTGGATTGATGCTAAACCTCAGTACAAGATTAAAGAAGTGTGTCTCTTGCAAATTAAATGAGTGCATTTATGGAACACCAAATTGTTAAAATGTGATGCAAAACCTTCATTTAAAATTCTGAAGAAGTTCAAGGGACAGAAGCTTTAAGATCAGCCTCATCCTTCCTCAAATACAACTCACTGCAGGTGGGAGTCCCCCTCGATAAGCTGGCCAGCTGCAGGAATAGGCAATGGGATGACCTGTTGCATTCAGAGCCTTGGACATTCTAGGATAACCTTTGGAAAACAAGAAGAATTATCCATTTGAGTTAAAGTCATAATTCATTTAAACCAAATTATTTTAGCTGGTTGATACTTAATGTAATTAATATCCCAAGTCTACATTTGACATCTTAAACAAAGCCAATTAAAATATATTATTTTAGCAGCTTTTGGTGCACTGACAAAAGAAGCAGAACAGAGGAAAGCTAAAGCCTTGAACTTTACCTTGGGCCTGTTCATCTGATGATGAGTAGCAACCATCTAGTTTCAGCATGTCCACTCCCCATTGAGCAAACGTTAAAGCATCTTGTTCAGTACAATTTAATGTAGTACCCGGGTAACCTGCACAAGTATGGGTGCCTAGGTCACCATAAATGCCAAGTTTCAGACCCCGTGAATGAACCTGCCAAAATATGTCATGACTTGTGAGATCAAGACAGAAGATGCATGAAAAATGTATACAATGGAGGAAACAGTAGAAACATTGTTATTGTTGGTATTGATGAGCGTCTTTTTTTAATCACTCCCTCAAAAGTTCATCTTCTCCTCTTCCTCCTCATTTGCAGATTATCTCAACAATTTTGGTTTAAGTTGAAATTGGTTACTGGAAGAGTAGTTACCTAATGAGTAGGGTGTTAAAACTATGAACAATTAGTTACCCAAACAAACTCCCCAAGGATGAACTCTTCTTTTGCAGTATGTAAATTTGTAAAAGTTTCCACCAATGGAAAGGTACAAATGTGAACTAGATAGAACACTGATACAGCAATATTTATTATGTGACAGCATTTTCCCCATTTTATAAGGATTCAAACATTTCTGCTAACTGAGTGGCCAGTTCAAATTGCGCTTCTGCCTGTCATTGTATAAGATGACAGACAGAAAAAATTTAAAAGGTATGTTTCATTATTGCTTCTTACTCAATGGCCAACCCTTTCTTTTCCGAACTAATCCTTTTCAGATATGTTGGCTTTAAATCCTATCATCCTTATTCAGCACAGCCATTCACTATGCTGGAAATGTGTTAGGAATACTGAAGGTCCAAATATCTGGAGGGTACCAAGCTGGTTGACACAATAGAAAACTGATGAGCTTTTCAAAAATATCCATTGGCAAGGATTATGTTTGAAAACATAGAGTTTGAATTGGCAGAATAATCTAGTGGTTTAGATGCAGAGTTTCTGGCCCAGCAACATGGCCCTCTGGATGTTCCTCACTGGATAACTTTGAGCAAAAGTGTTTTCACTCAGCTCAACTTACCGTACAAGCCCAGGTCTATGGCTGTAAATTGGCCAGACCTGAAGAATCTTCTACAGCAATTAAGAACCAAGCCCTTGATCTTTTGGAGAATTCACAAAGTTCCTCTGGAATTTCTCTGAAATGTTGGCTAAGCATTTGATCTTTTTTTAAAATCCCAGCTGGATCACTTGATCTCACTTTCACCTCAGAAGTATTCACTTACATAATCTGCCAAGGCTTTGATCCCTCTGGGAAACCTCTCAGGATCCGGAATCAGATGTCCCATCATATTCCGCTTCTTTGCCATCCAGCAATCATCAATATTCACATACTCATAGCCCAGCTCCCTCCAACCATCCAATGCCAGACGGTCCGCCATTTCCATGAAGAGAGTCTCACTGTCCCAGAAATGGAAAAGCAGTTTATAAGGAAACAAGAACAACAAGCCAAGTGGACAATGCGGAATAGCCATTGGGAACTATCAGGCATAAAAATTACTGTTCTGACAATGTCAGGCTTCACACTGCACTGACATAATCTGCCACAGTCATGCAGTAGTTTACTCCCCACAATAGATAAAAAGGTTCATTTCTCTGTCAGGTCCCCACTACCACTCTTTCATACTTAATATTTTACTGCAATAATCTGGAAGTAAAATTAAAATAGAGATTCCTACAGTATTATGTTTTCATCAATGCTCTTCTTTATGCACAGGATCCTTTTCTTATTTTTTCTTAAAAATATGCCCCGCTCAACCAATGTCACTATGAGAATAAACTAAAAGCTTGTAGGCTGGGCTCTTTTATTGGTTCTTGTCAAACAACTACATGTTTGTATACAAGGTAAATTAATTAGTGATTTTCTCATGTTTTCATTTTCATTAATATTTTATATAGCAGAACGATTCAGCATTCTTTTCTCAACTATGCACAATGAGAAAATTAAATTACAGTTTGGCAACAAGATTCAGAGAAGCATGAAGATTTTTAGGGGAGGCAGATGCTGCCCTGGAGCTTCAGATATTCTAGGTTTCATGCCATTCCAGGATTTTGAAACTCAGGAACGTATCTGGAAAATAATTGGATTTTGTACCGTTTCCAAGGTTCTTCCACTCACCTGATACAATTACGGGGATCTGCCTTGCAATCAATATTACAACGAAAGCGCTCCCAAGCAAGCCACCCCATTGGGGGCGTTCTCATAAGTCCATTTTCCAAAGCCAGGGAGAAGGCATGGAGTAGAAGGAAGACAACACATTTCATGACCATGGATTTGAGGGATGACCACTGCAAAAGAGGTGGGCAGAGTGGGGAGGAAACATAATTAAATATCACTTTCTACTGTTTCTATTCTGCTCCAATGGCTTCTTCACCCATATCTAACGAGGTTAAATATTTATAAGCTTTCAGTTCCACCTGCACCCTTTTTTCTTTCTTTTACAATGTGCAGCAAGAGAAATGTTGAAATCTTCAATTAGACAGTTACCTTTTTTGCCTTGAACCTGGAAACTAAGGTTATCATCTTCAGAACAAACGAACATCTTACACAATCAAAGCATGCATATCACCAAGATATAATTTGATAAGTTGTCATTAAGTCCTTGCTCTTTTTTCTTTCCTTTGAGTTAATTTTGATTTTGGTAACTGCCTGGACTAGTGCCTGCAATTTTCTTGGCAAGATTTTTGGAAATATTTTGCCATTGCCTTTTTTCTAGGACTAAGACCCAAGGTCATCCAGCTGGTTTTGTGCCTAAGGTAGGATTAGAATTTACAACCTCTGGTTGCTAGCCTGGTGCTTTAACCAAATTGACTCTCTCTTGCATATTATTTTAAATTTTATCACTGATTTTAAGAGCACTGTTGATATAAACCACATTTATTTGTTAAAGAAATTTATATAGCTACTTATCCAAAATAACTCTGGACAGCAAACAAAATGCAAACACAATACAATAAAACCACCTTTTCAAACAATAAACTACAGCCCTGGTAGAAGCTCGCATTCATCTACCAACCACCCTATGCCAGCTCTCTAAATTTACTTTCTAAAACAGTGCCTCAACCTACACTATACTGTTCCATTTCACGCTATAATGCCACTAGTTGCCATCAGCGCAATGCTCTATTCTTTTGAGATCTTATCTATAATCCACATGTTCTTTATTGCTCTTATTTGTGTCTTAAGTATCTGAGAGTGACCCACCCAATTTGCAGGAGGAATTCAGCAAACTTGTATGACAACAATTGAAAAAGAAACTGACTCTGGATTCTACTTACCCTTCCCTGTTTCGCACCACAACACACACACACAAGTTCCCAATGTTGCATTCTGGGACTCATGCTGCTGTTAGAGCAGGATCCGGAAGCACACACAATGATGGAAGCAAAATTACAGACACAGCATTCCTAACTAGCATCTATTACACTACACTTCCATAAAGGAGATGCTGAATCCTCAGGTTCACTAAACTAAGTGCTGTACATCTCTGTGGAGTTCATGACATAGCCTGGCACTTTGAAGGGCATCAAGTAAGGAAAGTTGGCTTGTGGTAGGATAATTAGCATATAGCAATTCCCAGGTTCACTATCTGACATCTGCTACGAAAGAATCTCAAGACAGCACAGCCAGAGGAAATCTTTTGCAAGGTCTCTGGACAGCTACTTTCAATCATGTGATATAGTTTTCACTAAGATAAATCTTATGCACTCAGCGTTAAGTAGCTTCACATGAATAATTTAAACCTTTCTGGGATGTGCAGATGCAGAATCAGGCATAACGCCTAGTTCCACTTCCAACTTGGCAATAAGATGCATTTCACGCAATGCTCTCGTTTGGAATGAAACAGAATTGCAGCATCTGGCCCAGCTGAACCTGGTTAGTATATGAATGGGAAACCATTAAGATGGGCTCACCTGAAAGTTAAAAAATCATGAAGGAAGGCAATAGAAATTTTTTTTGCAAACTGTTGTCAAATCTATCGCTGTGGCCATGAAATTCCCAGGTATCCATCCTCCACCACTCCTTTCCTTTTTCCCATGGCTGCTGCAAGCCAGCTTCCGCATTTACAAAGAAACCTTCTTCCGGATGCATCAAGAAAGTGGGGGGACATAATTGTGTAAATTCGGTATTTCTATCATTTAATGAAAGCATATTTCATGGATGGCACAAACGGCCCAAATTAATTCAAACCTATAATGTAATCGTAATCAGTAGGTGCTCTGGAACAATTAATTCGTTTTTCTGTTCCTTTTCATATACTGCAATCTTTGATCAGACAAAAGAAGAAGAAAAAAAGACGGTTCCCCATTCCGACCGTAATATCAGCCATCCAAACTTCAAGACACATTCGGGACACTTACGCTAGCAGACATCAGCCGCAAACGAAAGCCTGCAAGTCGGTCGCTTCCCTCCACAGAGCTGCTAATCACGTGCTTCCTTGCTTCCTTCCTTCCACAGATCAGCTGATCCCTTGGATCGCTCCCCATTACAGCCGATAAACTGCTGATCTCAGCACCCCGTCAACTCCGCCACCGCCCTCGCTTTTGTCCCGAGGAAAAGAGGAAGCAGACGCTCCCTGTGACACATGTAGGCGAGCGTCGTTTTGAGCTGAGCCCTTTTCACTCAGTGCTGGACGGAACTGAAGTTCATGCACCGTTTCTCCAAGGGAGGTTTTGGATCGTCCAAGGTTCAGAGTAGTGCCCGTCCCTTTCACGACCCTTAGCAGAGAGGCATCCCCTGTTTATTACTCTAATGGATAAAGAGGGACATTAGGAAAGTGCCTTGCCTCTAAAGTTTTAGGTGGAATAATTTGCTTGGATGTCTCCTCACAATACAGGACATTCTTCCGGTGTCACATTTATGAGCTGAAGTGGTCCAAGGTTTACAAAACAAACTAGTAAAAGTGGTTTCAGGTCGCTTTTATGCCTATGCCTGAGGAATTAACATAGCATGGAACCAGAGATGCAAGTGTGAATATCCAGTGGAGGCAGGTTAGCTACAGAATCCAGGAAAACCATTCTTCAGATCTCTTGTCCCTTTGCTGCACTGTTTTAAACTCACCCATCCTCTCCCCCTTTCTAGTAAATATTAGCTATGACAGGTGAGAATATAGAATGAAAAGATGAACTATGGCTGTATAATTAGGCTGGCCTTACTACTTACTACTAGGCACCATGAGATTTCTGTTTTAGCCAAGTACAGGTTTCCTACCATCACCAATTTTCTATTCAATCTCGAATTGTTCCCAAGTGATATTCCAGCTCCAGAAATGCTGGCTTTTTTTAAGAGCATGGCAAGATCAACAGTGGTGGCAAAGGCTCCAGCTTAAATAAAGTGACTGATAGCTTAAGTGGGCTTTCTTTGTGTCCATGCATGGTTGGTACTCTGAGATAGTAATATAATTCAACTGCAGAATGAGTTTGAGCAGCAAGCAGACGGTAGGCAGAGCCTTGAGAGAACCAAAATATGTCTTAAGACTGGACAGAACACATCACATAGCTTATGTTGTACCTACAAACTAGTCTGCTCCCATCAGTGGAAACAAATCCTATTTTAAGGCACTGGAACTTCTCTGCAGAATATGGAGCTAGGTGGTATCTCATCTTGTGTTGCTGAATTTCTTGGGCCACTACAGGTTGTCTTCTCAGTTTCTAATGAGTTCATTTCAGAGATTGGAAGGGGAGGCAGAGAAGAAACAAAAAGAGCAGTGCCTAATTTGAGTCCACTTTTTTTCCATCTTCTTTTTCAAATCCCCCTACAGCAGCTGTACTTCTCCCTTCTGAACAGATACGCAATACCTTTCGTTCATTAGCTATCGTTCTCGGACTCAGAAAGTCGACTTCATTAATATTTTTAACATGTACTGTCCAGCGCCAGCCCACACTGAGAAGCGTTCTTCAGATATACGACCGACTCACGACGCCCAGCTAAAGCGATCCTAGCAATTGCTTGCGGATCCTGTTTGCTTCCTGACTTCCGTCTGCTTCAGATGTACTCGTGGCCTCGCGAAGCCCCCTCGCGGCCGAAAATAAAACTAATACACTAAAAAAAAACCGCTGGCGTTTATAGGTAGGTAGGATACGAGTAATCACAACGGGGAGTTTACCTCTCGCCTCTTTCAGGTGATGCGTTGTGGTAGACAAGGAGTTACACTAAGGGGAGGTTGGACGGGGACTGGGGAAGACGAAATTCAAATGCCAGTCAGTGACCAATCTCGCAGGTGACTTGAAATCGCCTCCCAGTCGATCTCCTCCGTATTGTCGGAAAAACAAAATGGGAGAGGGAGGGACTCTATCCATGACCATGTGTTTTTGGAGGAAAAGTGGGAGCGCATAGAAAAATAAATATCAAAATATCACTTATGTCTCAAATACAGGTTCTCAAGTGAAAGCAACGTTCTTCGGGCCGCGAAGAGAAAACTTCGGCTGACTTGGGAGCTTACCCACCCAATTTATGTTAAATGAAAAGCGATACTACCGCGCAGGACAAAACGATGGAGCAGCCTTTACTTGTTGACATACGGCCTGCTTCTTTCCTACTTGGCTTTCAGGACCCCACGAGAAGGGGGGGCTAAAAAGAGGAAAACCTCCCCTCGGGAAGCTATTGGAAAATCTGGATTGCGAAAAAAAAAAACCCTCCCCCCAGGATAGTGGCAAGATTTGCTTCTGCTCTAATGTTCCTACGCTCCGGGTTTTGCCCGAGGACCAGGGCACCGAAACAGGGGAGTCCAGCAGAGGAAGGAGGACACGCGACTGCCTAAGAAAAGCAGGGAGCAGATAAAGCGAAGCTCACGTTGTTCTCGGTAGTGGTGTGAACAAGGTACGATTATGGCTAAGCGTCGCTTCAGCATTTTAGGATAGGCCTGTCCCTGAATTTTAAAAAAGGTTTCCAATTCCGTTAATAGGGAGATTCCTCTTCACTCCACTTCCACACATTCTTGAACTAACTAGCCTGCCTTTTCCTCTGTGTCATTAAAAGGTTTTGAAAAGGGTTTTCTATCTGAGAGAAAAGGGAAAAAAGGAAATTTCCAGGGTAACTTTTAGTCTCTGAATGTTCTGTGACTGCCTGAGATGAGGAAGTACACAACATGACTCTGCTGGAGAAACCATCTATTTGGCCTTCCCCAGGCACTGGGAAATTTATTTATCTGAAATACAGGCTCCACTTACCTAGACAGTCAGCCCAAGTTGGAGAGAGCTGTTCTAGAGCCAGGGGTTGGGTTCGTCCTCCTATGTTTACCCAAAGATGCCAGGAATTAAACTTGCAGCCTCTTGCTTACAACACAGTGGCACTTATACTTGGAGCTTGGGCCGTATAAAACTGAATAGAATAGAAATAGAATAGCTGGAAGGGACCTTGGAGGTCTTCTAGTCCAACCCCCTACTTAGGCAGGAAACCCTACACCACTTCAGACAAATGGTT
>JANHZT010000446.1:110476-130044 GCA_032468215.1 Stegonotus admiraltiensis
TCATATATCGAGGTGGGGGGGGGGCGGGAGAGGAAGAGAAAGACAAACCTCTCTCTAACAGCCCCACATCTCCCTCCCACCCCAGCAGATCTTAAAAGAGAAAATTTGACTAATTTAATTGAATGGATGGCTCCAAAATGTGTTTACATTCAGAATACTGAAGAAAATAATGGAGGGAATTGCAGAACCTGCTCTCAATAATCTTTGAGAACTTCTGATGAGGTTCCAAAAGATTGGAGGAGAGCAAATGTCATCCCTATCTCTAAAACGGGAAAAACTTAGGAAACTTCAACACTCGCAACTTGACATCTATATTGGCTAGCTGGTCTTTGACAAGCAACATGTTTCTAAGCACTTGGATAGACAAGCTACAGTTAATAGAAGCCAGTATGGGATTGTTACACATCAATTGTGCTAGAATCTTAATATATTGCCAAATACATTTAGTATTCATGGAAGAAAACTCAGACAAAAAAACCTGATACAAATAAGAAGTATTTTATGTAAGTTACAACTTCCCACTCTATTTTCACACAGAACTGACAAAAAGATGAAATAATTATCATCATAATATCCCTAATCCTTCATCTGCTATGAATCTAGAACAAGTATTGTCTTACCTTAATAACAAGCAAATCAATAATTCTGGGGTCTGTAACATGGGCATTTTTCATGAAGAGCTCTCGCACCTTGTCACGCCCCTGTTTCACTGTGATCTCCAGTTGGTATGCATGTACTAGACCAGAAGCAAAATAATGATGATGATTTCACCATTTCTGATGAAACTAATTCACACGCTGTTTTACTGAAAATTATGGGACATATGTGAAAAAATTAATTACTAGAAAAATATCTTTTAAGCTGCAGGAAAATCAGAAACCACTATAAAGTACAAGATTATTCTGATTTTACCATGTATAACTAGATTTTCAAGCTATTAGTGTACTTAAACAAGTGATTCTCCACAGGCAAAATTCAACCCACCACCCACCCCAAAATTAAATACAATACTAGATACCATCCTGTGGAAATATAGTCTACAGGTATTTAAAAACCTGATTTTTGTTATATGTATATAGCACAGTTACTTTCATTTACTAAGCAGAAGCAAAAGTTTTGTATTATTTGAGGTAATGCAATACAATACAAAATCTTAAACTACAAGGCAGTTTTTTTATAATTGGGATTCTCAAGTAAATTATGTTGAAGATCAGTTTGATCAAAACTTGAACTATAATTTACCAGCATACATTTGAAACCCCTGTGGCCTTCTAAATCCACCTTAATTTTTAAAGTTTTTCCACTCTGTGGCTATTTATGAAACTATTAACACCAACTATTTCACATGCATTTTTTCTGCAAACAAATGTCCTGTACTATATCCTAGCATGCAGTTAATATGTACACATTTATATCTGGATCATGATATAGTTCCATTTAGTTTCAGGCTACGTTCACAATACACTGAATATTCAACAATGACAATGAATATAAAGATGAATGAATAAGGATAAATCCTAGCAACCAAAGAAGAGGGGGCAAGATAATAGAAAAACAAGATATTAATCAATAAAACAGTTTGAATTATACTTATGCCATGAATCCTTATTTCAAATGCATACAATCATATATGTATATATATATATATCGTTAATTAATCTTGGCTGAATAATTTATCAGGGATGGTGTAGTGTAGTGAATGCTGCAGAATGGAAGGGGTTGTACTACATCACCTCTTAGGTCCTTCCAACTTTATGAACCTAATCCCAAATTACTATCTCCTACTTATTTATGCGTCTAGCCATCAAGGCGATTTAAAGTACCCATTCCATTTAAGCAATTTCCGTGAAAAAGTGAAAGTATTCCTTTGTGATCGGAGAAGTCGTGAAGGGAATACAAAGACAACTCCGGTCTGCGAAGCTCCTTTTCAAGCCAAATTAAGCGTTTCCTATCCCTACGACCTTGACGGCAGAGATCGCGAGCGTAATCACGGCCCCTCCTCACCAGTATTTGGGATTTCGCGGTACCAAGTTCTATATAATTCTCTCACGTGCCGTTTGGCTTCAGCCAAATCCCGACTGAAGACTGGCTTTACTACGGCTCCGACAGCGGCGCCCGCCACCTTTCCAGCCCCGGCAGCCGCCATGTTTCTTATTGAGCTAAACAAAACCCGCCCTCAACCTTTCCTCCGGAGTGGCTAATGTTTTTATTGGCTAAAAATTATGACATTCACCTAAAACTGACCGACGATTGGCTAATCTCTAGTTTTATGACTGGAAGAATGGGCTACCCACTTACGGATGCTGACCAACAGCGTTGAGAGAATTTAAGCTGAACATTGCCTAGTGAACTCAGGGTTGGCTCGGATACCGCCCAAACCGGAAGTTGAGTGTCCCAATGTGGGAATATCAACATAGTTGACGTTCGCCAGACTGTTTTTACGGTTCCGGGGAGGGGGGGTAGGGAGAGTAGAGATGTATGTGTGGTGGAAGCGCTGTGACATTAATCTTGAAACAGTTGTTAAAAATTTGCTTTTTGACCCAAGCAAACACAAAAAAAGACAAAGCTACTAGGACTGTGATCACTATGAAAATGAGTTAGATGCCTCTGGTCCATATGGTTGAATTTTCAGGCACCTTGTGTCAGCCTGGTGAGGTAAACCAAACTGCCAGATTTTACATTAGCAGAATCTTGCAAATCTTTCTTCCCCATTCCCTTTACAGCCCAAGGAACTAGGGAGGAGCTCTTAGGAACCCTTTGCCCTGCTCTTAATCCCGCTGTGGGCTAAATTACCTTTTATCATATATACATATATGTTTCCTTGGCTGCAACTCTTTACTCTGTCTCCCAAGGTCATTTGCACATACAGTCACATATTTGTCTACCTTTGTGTCTTTGCTAGACACAAGGATAGACAATTTTCCGGCAATTTTCCACTTCTGTGTGGTGGCAAAAGCTCATTGAATAAGCCAAAGCAATTGGAAAGATACAATTTGTTTCTTCATTAGGCTAGCTAGTATGTTACAGTGATTAATGAGTTCCTGTCAAGCTTCCCAAGTAGAACAGACAGAAAACATGACCAGATGAACTAATTTTATTTCAGGCCATTGTGCACTTGCAGGCTACGCCTTATTTGCCGACCTGACCTTTCCCTAGGCAACTTTTCCCCCATCTCTCAAGGTCTTTCTCACATATCTCCCAACCAGCAAGAGTTAAGAGCAAAAAGACTGGTTAGTGTAGTTCTTATGTAGATGTACAAAGGATTGCAGGGAAAACTAAGTATATTATCTATGTTCTTGAAGAGATTACAGTGGAATATGCTTCTCTGCTTAGTCTTAAAATACCAACACAAATAGAATACAAAATACAAATAGACTACAAAATACAAATAGAATACAAATAGAAAAGGCTAGGCACTGCTCTACAAGAACTGAGGAGGTGAACTCCAAAATACATGGAAAAGGTTTATTGGTGGCCTGTTTCAGATGAATTCTGAAAGACATTGACAAGTTTTTTGTTTATGCTGAATAAATCAGCTCATTAATCATGCCCATGACAAAGAATTCCATCCAAAATAAATTGGGCCACCAATAAATGTTTTGTTTGTGTCCTTTTACATCATTTTAGTGTAGTGTATCTATCTAGTTTTATGTTTTATTTTTTTTGTGGTGTTTTTTTTGCTCTGTACACCACCCAGAGTCCATTGGAGTTAGACAGCTATAATAAATATACATGAATAAAATAAAATAAAAAATCTTCCTCTGTTTGCTTTGTGTGACAATTGTTTGAAAATGTTATATAATATTGTCTTTCATATTCTTAACTTTCCTGAAGATTGTCCAAAAGTGTAGGATTACAGAATTCTGAGAAGCTGTATGGAAAGATACACAATTAGACAATCCTATATTACTATTTAAACAAAAGAACTTCCTTTTATCAAATGTGCAATACTAAAAATTGCACCTTAATCAGGATCAGCCTGAGAACTGCAGAAAAAGATGAACGTGTGAATGAAACCATACAAATATAACCCAGAGAGTTTCCTAGATTCCAATGGGATAGTATGTCAAGCAAGCACCTTTCCTGATTTCTCAGCAGGAATATTCAAAAAGGAGAAGCATGCAGAACAACTTCACATGATTTTCATAGTTTCGTAAAGATAAACTTTTAATCAATACTAAAATTATTATGTAATAATGACAGTAATGAGTATATGAATTTCAAATTATAAACCAAGAAAAAATATTGCATTAGTTTCTGTATTAACTGAAAATTCTAGCTTTAATTAATAATTATAATTAACAAGTTTTAAAACTTTATATGAAGTGAACCCCAAACTTCAGATGCAGTACATTATTAATTTGTAGTCCAGAAAGAGTTTATTTATTGAATTAAATTCAATAAATTCAAATACATATCTGATGTATTTTTCAAGTTTGAAGTTAAACCTGACTTAATTGCCATTATTTTATAGACAAGATTATATATGTTATCAAATGAGAAACACAGAGCATCCTAGCACTTGTTAACATATTGTAATGGTATGTGGGGGAAAACCTTGGGAGACTAGACAAAGAGATGCTGCAAAGGGAACAGTGGGATATAAAAAAGGACAGCCTGCATCGCTCTTGCAAGTCTAAGAGTATAATTTCCCATCCCCACATCCCCTTTACAGCCCAATAAACTATCACCATTGATTGAAATGTATGTTTTCCACAGCTTCTACTAATAAGGGGTTCCCTATGGCTGTGTTTTTAAATTTTTATTATCTCTGAGAACTTATGCAAAAGTACTACATTTATCACCTGAACAGGCTGCAGTTTCCATGTGTGGTACTTACAAAGCATACACAGTACTTAGTACTTACTATATATTAGTCAGGCAACTTAATAGGCAGCTAAATCCATCATTCTATGCCCACTCCACCCCACTCACCTTATGTTAGGGAGAAAGAAACTGATGGAGGTTTTCCAGTGTTTGGTGATATGGAAAACAAACTCATCCACTTAGCCTCTTTAAATAAGGACAATATCATCTACTAATATTTTATTGTGACAGAATATAGATCAATAACGGAGACCACACATTTTTCTTTGCCTGTTCAAGGGTTGCCAGTCTTTAATCTAAATGGAACCTATATATGGCTCGCATGGCATTTAGTATGTCTGTCATTATGCCAGTGAGGGTATTGTCTTTTAACAATACTTATTTACCATAGCCATGGATTTGCTAATACAAGCTGGTTTTAAAAAAGCTAGTTTACATTAAGAGTGATATTTATTGGAAGAAGCTATTTGTGAACTGGAATTTGTTCTATTCTCTTTCAAATTCTGGAAACGGGCTGATATGGATGCAAAATGTTCCCATTGCTCTAGAAAAATAGCTGAAGGGCCTTTGCTTCAAGTTAAGCTTTTAATTCATGACTGAAAGGTGATTATATAATAGCCTAAAACTGATGGGAATAGTATATCTGCTATAGTTACCTCTCCTTTATCAAACTGGTTAAAGGAGAAACTCTTTTTCAACTTGCTGCTGTCCAAATGTGTGGGACCTGAATTCCCACTTTTATTGGACAAAATGTCCTTTGGATGAGGTGGAAGAAAGGGAAGAATCAAAGGAACAGGGAAAAAGCAGTATCAACATATTGGCAATTGAAACAGAATTATCCATAGACAGAAATATTATTTTATTTGCTTATTTTTATTGTTATTACATAAAACATATATTCAAACGAAGAAAAATTATGCTGACAAGTCTGGAGACCAGTAGTATAATAAAATTATTGGATATGGCTTTCTGAAATCCAGCATTAGCATTAGCAACAATTGTACAGACTACAGAGAATAAGACAAGAATGAGTCAGGCAAATGACACCTGCTTGTTGACATGCTTATATTTATGGGCTGAAGCAAATGTCTCCTTTTCAAATAAACCATTACACCTATTGAAACTTTAAATTAGAGAAAATCAAGCTTGTTGTCAACTTGACTGCTTTCTTTACTCCTTTGCTAGTTTCATTGTAGATTTTCTGAAAATACAGAATAACAAAAAAGTTAGAAAGGAAAAATATTCAATAGAAAAAGATGCAGCAAGATAAGGGAAAGCAGGAGGAAAAGATTTAAGAAAGAGAATATAGTATCAAAGTAGTGAAGAAATCAAGAAAAGCCTTGGGATTTTCATGAACCTGTTCCTAGAATTTTAATGTATATTTGTACAAATATAAGGTTACAAATATTACTTTCGAATCATTAAATTTCTACCCCACAGAATTCATGACAGATACGATTTTTGAACAATACATGTCTACATAATATCATTGCCTTGTAAAAGAAGAATATATATCCCATATTTTTTTTAAAAAATGGCAATCTGAAAGATCTCTTTTACAGTCTTTAGATCCACCTTTAGATATGTGTTGAAAATCAATGGCAATATTTCTAACTAATCTGAAGCAGAAAAGCATATAGTCAGTAAATTATAAGGTATAAACATTGGTATCATTTCTTTTTAAAACATAGGTTTAATGGGGAGGCAGAGAGGAAAAAGTGTCAAAGAAGTCTTGAAAGTCAGAGAAAAGAAATTGGGAATTCTGCCCCATTCATACTTACGGCATGGCTTCACATAAATTGCATAAGTTCTCTACTCTCTGAGAGCTTAGACTTCCCAAAAAATATTCATTATTTCAGTCTACCACAATTTTTCTTATTACACAGTAAGGTCACATTTGTGTAGAACAGTGGTTCTCAACCTGTGGGTTGTGACCCCTTTGGGGGTCGAACGACCCTTTCATAGGGGTCGCCTAAGACCATTGGAAAACACATGTTTTCATTGGTTTTAGGAATAATTTTATGGTTGGGGGTCACCACAACATGAGGAACTGTATTAAACGGTCACGGCATTAGGAAGATTGAGAACCACTGGTGTAGAAGTAAACATATTTTATTACTCAGAGTTTATTTTAAAATTTGTAATCTTATACTGCCATTGTAGCCAATCCCTAGCCATATTTACTTAGTGCTAGGGAATTGTAGGTTCCTCATAAATACTACTGCTGTGATTTTTCAACATTCTAGGCAACTTCATCCAGTTAAGTAATTCGAGGAAGCAAAATTCAATTATTTTACTTGCTCCTAAGCACTTTGCCACATTCTTCAGTTAATTCAGAAAAACTCTCGAAATCAAATTGACTGATGAATATAAAATTAACCTGCCTCTTTCCAGAAGATGCCATCTGTTGCTTGCACACCCATTTGTTCATTCTCCAAAACATTCTTTGTAGCCCAGAGTTAGGAAAAGATTGGTCTATACAACTATACCAAAAAAGGGACAAGCAAGGCCACGTTAAACATTAATGTGATGCAGCTGCTAAAAGGCCATGCTGTTTTGAAATGTTTTAACAAAAACATAGATTCGAAATCAGTTATGCCAGTCATTCAGCCCCCACTTGGATTGTGGGGGCATCACAGTTTGGAAGAGGGCAAATTTTAGCAAGTTGAAAGGGGTGGTGGATGGGGTAGTACCAAGATAGTGACAGATCTGGAACCCAAGCCCTATAAAGAACAGTTAGAGGGTCTTAATAGATTTAGCCCATGGATGAGCCAACAGACAGGGTGATATGATAGTGGTCTTCACATACCTGAAGAGTTACCACATAATAGGGGGATGGGTTTCTTCTCTGATTCCAATTGGAGAAGAACCAGTGGATTAAAACTATATAAAAATACTCTCAGAAGGGACTTCTGACTTTATAAGCTGTCAATCAATAAAACAGCCTGCCATACAATGCAGTGAGTTCTTCATCATGGAAGTCTGCAACAAGGGCAGCAGTATAGTAATTTCTCAGAGACTCTTCAGTGGATCCTGCACTGAGCAATACTTAGAACTGATCCATAAATCAGGATAAACAGGTTTTAGAATACAAGAGGAACACAGATCAGATTGCTAACAGGGAAAGAGCAAAAGAATACTAGAAGGCTTATTCCTGTTATTGATAACAGTGTAAATTGTGTCAGAATGTGAACATATTAAGGTTAAGGAATAGGACAGAACACCTGATTATTTTTCTGAGGAATCTACTATGAATAACTGTAACAACTATTAACATATGGATCTGAAGAAATAGAATAGTTCAGAATCAGGGGTGGGTTCTACCTACCTTTACTACCAGTTTGCAATGGGGCCACGCACGTGCGCACGCACTCTTCTGCACATGCGCAGAAGTGTTCTGGTGACGTCAGGGTCGGTGGGCAGAGCCTCCCACTGGTTTTACTACAGGCTCTATAGAACCAGTCCAAACCGGGGGCAACCCACCACTGGTTCAGAACAAGAAAAGGAGTGAGACAATGATGCGCTGTCCCAATTTCTTATATTGTGAATAGGTAAAGGTAAAGGTTCCCCTCGCGCATATGTGCTAGTCGGTCCCGACTCTGGGACTCAGTGATTTATTGTGAATAAACAGTAACAAATTCAGAAAGCCAAATACTAACAGTTTGCAATGTTAAGACATTACCACATTCCTGAAAGTAAAGAAGATTTAGAAGGATTCATTATGAACATGAAATGGAAAAAACTGTTAAGATTAATTATTAAGAAAACAGAAGCAATGTCAACCAGCAGGCTTGAATGTACAGTTCACAGGACATGAAGATGGTAGATGGTTTGATTTGCTTGAGCTCAAAAATAGATGGGCAATGTATCAGAGAAGTAAAAATGAAAGTCATCCTAGGAAGGAAGAGAAGTTAACAAGATTGTGAAAGATAACAATTACAATGATAGAAAGGATTAGAATTCTTAATTCTATTATCTTTTTATGGCAAGGTGTAGCTTTGTAAGATTGACACTGAGAAAGAGCAAGAGAAAGAAGATACATAGCTTCAAATTTGGAGGTCCTGAGTACTATGGACTCTTATTTTTATGGAAAAATAAGTTACTCCTGGACTGAATAAAAGCTAATTGCTCCTTTAGGGGCATGAACAATGAACAGAAAGTAATACATTTTAATCATGGGACACAAGCTGTTGATGGGCTAGATAAAATGATTATGCTTGGAAAGGTTGAAGGTAGTAGAAAGCAATGGATAAAATAGACTGATTGATTGATAATCTGTCATCAAGTTAGTGTTGACTCTTGGTGATTGCACATATTATCTTTGGGTTAATCTATTCTGAACCCCTTCAGGTCTTCCAACTACCTCTGTAATTGAGCTCATACGCCTTGCTACTTGTTGTCCTCTTCTGTGTATTCTTTCCACTTTTTGCAACACTAGGGATTTTAAAAGGGAGCTAGGTCTTCACATATCAATTCAAAATGTTAATTTGAATCTGGTCATTTGTGCCTAGAGTTAAAACTGTGTTTTCTTGGCTATTCTCAAGAGTCCTCTACAACACCAATATTCAAAGGGGTTAATAATTTTACTATCCTACTGCTTCAAAGTCCAACTTTGACTTCCACAGAGTGTCTCTGAGAAAACCATTGCCCATATGATTCTGTTCTTTGAGGTAACTTTGATGTAACTTCATTTCCTAGTACTAATTTTTTAAATAAACATCTTAAGTGTTTTGAATGTTGACATGTCTATTGTACAGAATTTAATTATACATTTTCATCTTTGTTTGATGTCTATGGAGATTCTCAGTCATCCAGGTCATGGTTGTCCCAAAGGTGCTTTTTCAAGAGGCAAATGGACTTTCTGGTTTTTCTTTGAAGATGTTTTGCTTCTCATCCAAGAAGCTTCTTCAGCTTCAGAGTTAAAGAAGCTTTTTGGATGACAAGTGAAATGTCATTCTTAAGCTTTGGCTTCTTGACAAATTCTACTGTTGGTTGTGGCATTTAGTTAGGTTTCTTCTGTTTTTGTTCTTTGGCAATCTTTTCCACATTCATCCAGTTTATATTCTGTTCTACAGTCAGTTCCTGGCCTGAGTGCTGTTGCTTTTATAACTGAGCTCTTCCACCTCCTTGTACCAATAATATAATTTGATTTCTGTATCTCCATCTGGTAGAATGTGTATATGTATTATTTTTTATTGTTTGAAGAGTATGTTAGCAATGTCAATGGACTAGCAGATATTGATAAATGATTTTCCTGCTGCAGTCCTGTTTTTTGGCCATACAGTCTAATTATGTTCTTCACCTTATGATTCCCAACTTTAATATTCTAGCCTCCAAACACTATCAATACTTCTTGCTTGCATGTTCTGTCAATTTAATTGATCCTAAAATTCATCAAGTTCCTCTACTTCTGCATCAACAGTTGAAGCTGTAACTTGAATAATCATAATGTTCATTCATGAAATCTAATTAGTTAGACATTGGCTCCATATACCAAACATCCCCCCTTCGCTTTGTAACTATGAAAGCAACACCATTCCTCCTGTTTTCCATTGACCTGAATAGTAGTGTCCAATTCCCATCCATTTCAAGTTTTGGGAAAACTACTTAGCCCTTTCCTTTGATATATATTAAATAAAGAATAGGTGGGATAGGAGTAGGGTAGTTCCCAGGAGAAGGGGAGAGCAGGTCCCATCAATAAAGCAATCTTATTGAAAACAAATTTTCATTGACCATGGCATCAGCAAAAGTCTTTTAATTTAAAACATTATGCTATTTTCTAAGTATGAATAATGGAAGCTATACTTATTTTGTTCTCTGTTCACTACCAAAACCACAAAGGCACTTTTTGAGCAAAATATTTTCTGAGGAAACCCAGGACCATAATCTAGAAGATTATCCAGCAAGAACATTTCTGCAAGAGAATTTGTATTTCCTGATCAAGCAGTTTACAAGAAACAACAAATCTTGATTACCTCCAGAATTCTTACCTAGAAAGCTGGAAATCTTTAGCTATCTATGTTGTTCAGAATACTCTTATTTTCTCTAGTCACTGGAAAGGCAGTCTATATCCTGATCTAGATAGTTAGAATATAGTCTTTAGGAATATGTTTATATCACGATAGGAACCAAATTGCCTTATTAAAATTTCAATAATGAAATTTCAAATTTTAATAATGAAATTTCAAATTTCAATAATGAAATTTCAAATTTCAATAATGAAATTTCAAATTTCAAAGGATAGACTGACATCAGTGAGGATGCCACACTAAGAGATGCCACGTGGAACTGACCATTCCTAGTGGATCAAATCATTTCTAAACACCTTTTGAAATCTTAACAAAGCTTGCCAACCTTTAAAAAGTTCTCCCCTCCAGAAGAACCTGTGAAGCACCCAAATTTATTGCACGTGAGAAACACATTTTTCAGAGGACAGCAGCATTTATATTTGAAATTAAGAGAGACTGAGAAAAGGAACTTTTCAATGGGAAAGGGGTGTGTGATTATCAAATGTGTGTTCTTATGAAAGATACTCTAGCCCCGTGATGGTGAACCTATGGCACGTGTGGCAGAAGTGGCACGCAGAGCCATTTCTCTGGGCATGCAAGCCATCGCCCATTCCTCTTCTGGGTTCTGAGGTGCCAGCCAGCTGGTTTTCACATGTGTGGGAGCGCCGGAAATGGGAAGAGCAGCCACCCAGTGCGCATGTGCATGCTGGGCGGCCGCCCTTCTGGTTTCCAGCATGTGCATGTGCTCCAGCCACCTAGTTTTCTGGTACGCATGCATGTGCGAAGACCAGCTGGCTGGTGTGCATGCATGTGCCAAAAACCAGAAGAGCAGCCGCCCAGAATGCACATGCACGGGGGGGCCCCTGCTCTTTCAGTTTCTGGCACGTGTGCATGTGCGCTTCCTCAGCACTTGGTGCTGAAAAGGTTCACCAACACTGCTCTAGCTTGAATAGAATTTTTTATTGGCCAAGTGTGATTGGACACACAAGGCATTTGTCTTGGTGCATATGCTCTCGTAGCACAGAATAGAAGAGTTGCTTCTCTCCAAAAGGAGCACAAAATAAGGTTTTTCTCCTTTTCTTTGGGAATTTTTTTTTGGGGGGGGGAGCTCTTTTCATGTAGTCAGAAAAAATCTAGATGCATTTTCATTCTAAATTATCTACTCTTGAGCCTTACTGTGTGTTTTTACCCCTCTTGCTGTTTTTAATTCTGATTTAAAAAGTGACTTCAATGCACTTTTTGGATAGAACGTTTTCAGGACTTTCTTGAGCTGGTCTTTACATCCCATTTCATAAACATCAAGTAACACTGGCATGTTTCAATAGGTGGCAGCAGTTAGCTGATCTTATCTCAGAAGCTGGTCCAAGTCAGACCTGGTATTAGAACATGGATGAAGAACTGCTTGGGAATCCCAGGACTTTTAACTAGCTTTTTCAACTGGGAAGTTGAAAACAACACTGTGGAAGGAAGCCAGAAGGCATGATACCGCCAAGAAAGCTGCATTTATGCAGTCATCACTCTACATTTTACACTAATAAAGTGTCTTCTCTAATCTTTTTTATCCTCTTACACGTGTTAAACAATTAATAAGCACAAGATTATTTATTTCAAGTCCAGCAACCCTTTATTGACAGTGACTACCAATAAAAGTGTCATTAGAACAGCAACTGGCTATCTAGTTCAAAACATCCTATTTCTAATACTTAATATTCAAATATACTTTCCTTTTACCCTTCCCTGCTTTTATTCTGTACAAGCACAAGCTTTTCTATAGCAGCTTGGTTGTGGCAACAGTGTCTGTATAATAGAAGATGACATATAAAATGAAATATAATTCAATATAAAATAAGAACAGCAGGGGAATAATGGTTGAACAAGTATCTTGATTTACATTTGGTCCTGTTATTTTGGCACTAACCTCAGCTCATCCCTAAATGCAAGGCAGGACTAACTCTGAAGGTAGACCTGATGACAATGTCACAGGTAGCTTTAAACACAAAGCAACAAACAAAAATGGCTAATTAATGACAAGATAATAAATAAAAGGCAAATGGGGAAAAAAACTATATAGCTTGCAGCAACATACCGGATATTGTCTCTCCTTGATATTCCATGAGCATAGGTAGTTTTCAACTTACATTTTTTTGTAATTTACATTTATTTAGTGACTATTCAAAATTACAATGAAAAAAGTGACTTATGACCATTTTTCACATTTATGACTTTTGCAGCATCCCCATGGTTACATGATCAAAATTCAGACATTTGATAATAGGCATGTATTTGTGGTTGCAGTATCCCAGGGTCATGGGACCGTCTTTTGCAAGCAAAGTCAATGGGGAAGTAAGATTCACTTAACAACCGTGTTACTATGTTAAAACTGCAGCAATTCACTTAATAACTGTCGCAAAGGCCACAAAATGGGGCAAAACTCACTTAACAACTGTCTCACTTAGCAACAGAAATTTTGGGCTCTATTGTGGTTATAAGTCAAGGACTACCTATATCTGTTCATGGTTTTGTGTCCACTTGGAAGATCTCAGATTGAGTCCTGCAGGGTTTTTCCTGTGTTGAACACCTTTTAATAATTTTATTACATTTAGAAACCATATCAACAGAAGATCAAAACAATAGAATAAAACGGGACAGCAACACTCTAGAGTCTGGCATACAGAGCAACTTTACCACCCTTTGAAAGCAGAGTAAGCAGGCAATCCTTCTTCCTTACAGGAGTTCCATAATTGGAGTATTATTACTGAAAAGAACATGTATATGCTTACCAAACCTTTTTAGTACTACACGTATAATAGAACTGCTGCTCTTTATAGTAATTTAATGTGAAAAAAGGCACTTTGATTTCTTAACTTCAAATTGTTCAGGGTTTGTCAGACAGATTTGATTTATGCTAAGAAACAAATAGGAAACTAGTGAAACTGTTTTCAATTCCAGAGCAATGTATTTCCAAAGTGTATGTACGCTATTGTATTTTGTATTACCTTTGATTTTCAAACATCTTTCAAGGCAACAACCCACATTTGTCTTATTGAAGATTAGGGAGAAGGTTCATTCACAGTAATATATCCATGTGCTTATCAAAGTCTATCTGATATGTACTGGGTGCAACATTTTAAGAGTATTAAACACAGCCTATTCAGAGATAGACAAGCAGAATAAGTGATCTGGAAGCCATGTTGAACGTTGGATATATTTTCAGCTTGGAGAAAAGTAAGCAGATAAGCTATTCAAATAGACAAGTGAGAAAAATTGAAGTTGAAGTTTTTGCTGTTGGTTCAGAGGGCAGTGCATTGATGATGTTGATTTCATCAGATGATACAATACTAACATTAATTTATATAGCAAATTAAATGCCAGTTCCCTGTCCAGTTTACAATCTAAATATTGAAGTGATGATACACTTTTGTTGTATCTTTTGTTGATGATACACTTGAAGATACACTTTTGAATATTTTTCTTCCAAACTTTGAAATGTCAGAATGAGTACTTAACTGATAGCTAATTCAACAATGTTTCTTCCAAATTTGTGTATTCCGTCCCACAATCTGTACAGCTCTTGATCTAGTTGTTCAGATTCTAAACAAACTAGAAAATAATTGGGACTGTTCCACTTTAAATATGCTTTGCCTAAATCTTTTGGCACCAAACCTACAAACATGATTGGGAAGTGTTACTAAATATAATATTTATATATATAAATATAATAAATATATAAATAGGCTTTGGTATTTGAGACCAACATATGGGATAAAAATAGGAATAAAATCCTTTTTTGCTGAATTGTAAATTTTACTTCAAACATTTTAAAATACAAATGTTTCTTAAATCAATTTTTAAGAAAAATACATTAATTTTTTTTCTTCCGCAGGGAGACAAATGTTTGAATTTTTATACTTTGGAGTCAAAACTGTTACATATTAACCTTTATTAACTTGCTGCTTGTTGCAAAACATGTTATTCTTTCAAGTCTCCAGAGGGTCTATGAATTTATTTTTTTGTGTGAATATATTCTGTATTCGAAACTGGTCCAAAATCTATTCATTTGCAGTGACTCCACTAGGATCCTAATGTAATGAATCCTAAATTGCTTGCTGACTTAACTAGTGGCTCTTGTGTTTTCACTGAGTCTTTTTCTTATTGCCCTTAGTGGAACTTTGGCAAAATGCAATTACTTGCAACTAAAAGATAGAATGTATGTCAAGGAAGTAAAGGAAGAACATGGTGAAAGTTTATAATGTATTGCATGGATAAAAGTAGAGGAAAGAAACCCATTTCTTGGCTCCTGAAAACCTCAGGTAAATAACTCTACAGATATCTTAAGAGGTTTCTTTCTTTCATTTTTTTTGAAAACTGTAAATGTTAATTACAGTTAAAAATATGAACATTATTAAATACATGCTTGAAGAAACCTGTATTAATTATATCTAATGTTCATTAAATAAACCAAAATTTAATTCAGTTTTGGTTTGGTTCCGCACACTGCCTTATTTAGTAGTGCCACTCAAATGCCAAGTGTGATGCTTGGCCTAGTTTCTGTAGAAGAAAACAAAAGAAAATCATTTTTAGAAACATATAACAGATTCTGGGGCATCAAATAGCTTTTAAAAACAAGGGGAAAAAAGTTAAATTATGAATTTCAGGCAGAGATTACAGCATATGCAGAGGGTTAATTCTTTTCTCTCCAGCTGTATTTGCCTCTTGGAAACATGTACCCTTTGAACACTGACAATAGCTATCAGTGGACACTTTTTAAAAAAGTTGTGTTTAGGAGACATTTATATTTTGCAAAGTCTCCCAGAACTTGAGGCAATATCCTTAGCTTCCCCTCACTAATCCTGTGAGGTAGATTAGACAGAGAGATAAAGACATCCCTAAATCATCTAATTAGCTTCATGACCAAACAGGGCTTAGAACGCTCATCTGCCCAATATTAGTCCAACACTCTAACCATTATGACACATTGGCTTGCACTTTAGTTGGGACTAAGAAAAGGACACTTGAAAACCAGACAGGAATGTTTCCTCAGCTGTATTTTAAATAAAAGAAATCAGAAGTTTATTGGCATCAATGTAGAGTCTGTTTTCAATCCATCCCCAAGGAAGTATGGGGACTCACTTTAAATCTGAGAAGTAAAACTAGTAGTTCAAATTATAAACAGCAACCGTGGAAAAATGGCTTGTTCACAAAGAAGTGAAATACATTAAATTTCACAGATAAAATTAGGTTAAAATGAAGTTTATTAGGTTTTTTGTGGGTTTTTCCTTTTAGTTTTTTTAATATATATATATATATAAAACTGTTTGTGAAACAGCTATTTTATTCCCATGGCAGAGTGATCCGTGAAAGATGCACTAACCCCTTCTTAAGGCCTTAACAAGAGAAAAAAGTTTTGTTTTCTAAAACTCAAATGTTTAAAATTACACAATGTACAAACAAAGAAAAAATAACCATGTGGTGTAGGCTGCTAAATTGACATTCCCCCTTCCTCCTTTTGGGTAACAAAAGAAGAGAAGGGCTAACTGAATTTTCCTGGACAGCTTAACACACACTGATTATATCAACATTCAAACATCTTTTGAATGCCCCTTTCCAGTAGGCAAGCCTCATATAGACTGCCTTCAAAAAAGGCAGCAATTCCTTGGAATGATTTGGGAATATTTGTCAGCGGCCAACAATGGCCCCAATCTCCCACCTTTTGGTAAAAAGTTATGTATATAAGGTTAAAGTATCTGAATATGAAGCAAGTAGAAGACACTCTTTATTTCACAAACCACATGACATAGTAGTCTTCTGATGCTTCTCAGGCTTCTTTTCTTAATAAAAATAAATAGTGTTTTTCTTTTTTCTTTTTTTTAAGAAAAAAATGCTATTCACACATACACAAATACAAGCACCCAGCAACCATTCATCCCCACTTTCATCCCTGCAGACAATTCCGCCAGCAACAAAAAAACTTGTATTTTTAAAAACCTGGATCTTCTATTGTGGAAAATGGAGCAGAGAAACAAGTTTGATTAAGAAAGCTCATTAACTCCAACACTCCTTCCGAAAGAAAAAGTGATTACATTGTAAAGGCCTTTTCTGACTTCTAGTTAATACACGTTTATGAGCAACTTCATACCTATGTGGGTCCTAAAAATGGAATTTAATGCATAAAAAGGGATAGCGCACCTTTCATTTAAAACAAGTCTATCAAGACTAAAAATAGATTTTTAATATATATATATATTTATCTATATATATATTTTATCCCTCCCTCTTTAATTCTCCCACTTTCTCTTCTTTTCCCTCCCCTACCCATAGTCACTATGAAGAGTGTGTCCATGAAAATAGCTGGTTCAGACTCCTAGATCATATTCTGTGATGTTGTCAATCAAATGTGATGAAAGAATTGATGGAGGAAGTGCTGGCATTGGTAGGCTTGTCAAAAGAGGGACATGACTGCACAGTGGGAAACAAACGATCTAATCTTGAATGTCCATCGCTTTTATCTCAACAGCCTAACCTGTAAGAGAGAAAAATGCAGTATTACTAACATTTACAGGTATTATATATCCCATTAATATTTCTTCCTTTACCTTAGACATCATTGCATTTCTGAAGATTGCAAGTAGCTCACAAATAACATAATTTTTTTAAAAAAAATACCTATTAGGATGCGTATGTGTGTAACCCTTTTATTAAATATAATTTCAGAAAACATGGGTGAAAAATACCATAGTTTGTTAAGATGCATGTCAATAGCCGCAAGAATAAGTTTGAAAAAGAAAAAGAAATTCTGCCTATGACACAAAATCGAAAGAATAAGATGGCAAAATGGTCAGTGTATAACCTTAATAAAAAGCTTAACAATTCAAGCAGGAATGGTTCTCTTAAATACTGCACTTCACATAGCAAGACAAATTCAGATATTTGGAATATGGGTTTTAGGAAAAGAGTCCTTGTCTTACGACCATAATTGGGACCAGAATTTCATTGCTAAGCAAGGTGGTTGTTAAATGAGTTGTGCCTTATTTACAATTGAACAACTGTCACAGTTGTTAAGCAAGTCACTGCAACTATTAAATAAATCATGAAGTCTTTAAGCAAATCCAGTTTCCCCCACTGATTTTGTTGGAAGCTATCTTGAAGGTAATAAATAGTGATTCCATGACTCCAGGACACTGCAACCAGTGGTGAAATGTAAAATTTGTTACTACCAGTTCTGTGGGCGTGGCATGGTGGGGTGTGTGTGTAATGTGACGTGAGTGGGCATGGCCAACTTTTTTTTCCACTTTTAAAAGCATTTTTTCTACAACCACTTCAGCCAAAGAGGTTGTAAAACAAATGCTTTAAAAGGCTCTGACGATCCAAGCTGAGCAGCGCGGTCATCAGAGGCTTTGTCAGCCTCTGCTTTTTTATTGCTTGCTTGGCTGCTATTGTAACGGGGAGGGGGGAGCTATTGGAATGTCTGGGAGAGGGGAAGTGAGCTGGTGGAGAAAAGAAAGTTTTCTTCAGCATGTTCTTTGAAGCTGATAACTACTCAAGGTCAACTGTCGTGGCATAGCGGGAGGATGGCACCATCGGACGCTGCACCCCACATGACCCCTGGGGGAAATGTGGATTGGATAATGTTGGCTGGACGGTTGGGGGGAAGGGTTTTAGGGTTGCTTTCTATATGTAATTTTTGCGCCTATTGCCTCAGACCTTGCTTTTCTTTGGTTGCATTCAGTTCATACTCAGTAAAAGTACCTTCCTCTATGAAAATGGAGTCGGGGTTTTTCTTTCTTGAGTATTGAAAGGAGGCACACCTGACAGGCTGTTTTTTTTTTTTAACTTTTAAAAGCATTTTTTCGGCTGAAGAAAAAATGCTTTTAAAAGTAAAAAAAAAAGCCTCTGATGATCGCGTGGCTCAGCTGGGCATGGGGGGTGGGCAGGGATTTTTGCTACTGGTTCTCTGAACCACCTGCCGCCATCGCTACCGGATCGGAGTTGGATTTGGCAAAGACTATGAAAGAAATGTGGATACATTGTTAGAGGAAGGGGACGGGTATAATAAATGAAGATAGTCTGATCCTATGGAATGGAGTTGACTACGAGACACAAGTTGAGGTAGAAATTTCACTCTGAAAACATGTTAAAAATGCTCCAGTGTAAAGTGATAATCAAAGAACCATAGATGAATTTTTGGAAATAATGTCTGCTCAATGTCTGAATACAAAATATTTACCAGATTATGATTGATTTAAGATAAAAGACTGGAACAATTAGTGAAGGATACAAGGATGGTAAAAAGTTCTGAATGCGACATGGAGCTTTATTTCATACTTTCAAAAAGTAGAATGAGGGGAATAAAAACAATGAAAATAGAATATTAAAAGTATAAGACCTGCATGAAAAATTAATTTATTAGAAAATAAATAAATTATTCAATAAACAATGGAAAGTGGATATAAGGAGGCAGTTTTGGAAACTGTTTGAAACAGAGCAAAATGATAGTTTGATTAGCATTCCATCCTTCCTCCAGGAGCATAAACAGATCTGCGCCAACTTTTTCTCACATCAATACTGTGAGGTTGGCTGGGATGAAAGAGGTGACTAACTATATGAAAAAAAGTTACCGTAATGGGAAAAATAAAAAGCATGCTTGGTGGAATTACACAGATGAGAATACGAATAGATGGAAAAGTGAAGGGATACTGTATAAAGAACAGAGAGGAAAAGATTGCTGTAAAAATG
>JANHZT010000446.1:189813-204126 GCA_032468215.1 Stegonotus admiraltiensis
TGGTGTAATTCATGACAAAAAATACAAACAACATAAACAGTATAAAGAATAATCCCTATGCAAGTAATTAGTGGGGGGGGGAGAGAAAAAGAAAGAAAGAAAAAGAAAAACTAGTCATACGTGTGTGCGTGGAGTGATTGTGGTTGCGTTTAAGAGTCTGACAGCCATATTACAACTCCATATTGGGGAAAATGGACCCATTTAGTTGTAAATGCAGGCAAACCCAACCCAGGGAGATAGTAGAAATTAGTAGAATTCATGGATTTTTCCAATCTTAATGTTACACTGACAAAACTTCCTGACAAAAATTTCTCTTTGGTGTAACACATCCTTTCAGAATCTGAACTGAACATTTTCATTATAAAATATACATTTATTTTTAGTCTCAGCCAAAGAATGTGGGATGTGAATGTTGTTACTGAATCATTTTTCCAGTACTTGAGGCAGTTATTCTCTAGTTCCATCTCACAGTCTTTCTGAATATGAAGAGATGGATAAAATTTAGTGTACAGTCATATAACTGCACATCTGTACTCAGATTTTGATTCATGTATTTCCTTACACGTATCAGAATTAAAGTTGCAATCAAACATTAAAAAAATTAAAAGATCTTCAAGCTGCAACTTTTCAAGCAGAGGTTTTCAGATATTGGTTATCCCTGGATTAAAAAACAATAATTCAGGAGACATGTTTACTGCTTTCATTAAGAATTATTATTATTTACTCATGAGCCTCTGCACAAACTCAGTGAAATGTAACAATTCCCATATAAATCCATGAGGAGATAGTAATAGACATTTAATTAAATTGTGTCTTCTGATAACAATAGCCTTGGGGGAAAAATTTTTGTTTGAAATGTTTTAAATAATCTGTAAACTGGCCAGAGTCACTGGGAGTCAGGCAGAATGTAAATTTAATGAAAGCAAAACCTAAGGGAAAATCTGAGGGCCTGCAAAGCTATAGAGATATCATGCTTTTCAATGTAAATATTAAAAATACTCAATGCAGACTTTTCTTAGAAATATTTTTATCTTGACATATAAGTTGTTTCTTTATCCATATTTCTAAGGCCATAAAGTGTATAATCTGATTATATTCATGTTTAGTCTGAAGTTGTATTTTGAATGGACAATCTATGAGACTGTAGGCTAAGGCTCCAATATAGTATATACCTGTTTATATCACTATCAGCGCCCTTATAGTATTCTTGTATGGAAAAAAATGGACAGGAAATACTATATACATTATTCTGAGTTTCTGAAAAAAGGCAAGATATACATTTAAACAAGCAAGCCTCACTGAATCCAGCTTGCTCTAAATTATTTATTTATTTGTCTATTTATTTATACAGCAAATACCTAAGTAACTGCTTGGACTCCCTATTGTCCAGAAATGATTATACTGGAGAATTTACAAATCAGATATTTAAAATATAATGATTAAGAAATATATTTTGGGGAAGAGAATTCAATCAATTTCCCTCCTTTTCATAATTTCTTCAAGCTTGACTCTCCCATCTCTGTGGGAAGCAGAGGAAAAGGGTTTAATAGTTAACACCAGTGATCAGTTGTTTTTTTAAAAAAAACCACCCCTAACCTGGTGTCATCTGATGTGTTGACTAGCATTCTATCCAGTGGTGGGTTTCTACCGGTTCGCCCCGGTTCAGGCAAATTGGTAGTGGCGGCAGTGGGAGGCTCCGCCCACCTGCCCAGATGTCATCATGGATGGACTGCGCATGCGCAGAAGTGCTACAAGTGAGCACACATGAACGCTCCTGGTTCCAAACCGGTACCGAAGGTAAGTGGAACCCACTACTGATTCTAACCATCCCCAGTGATCAAAATTGTACCCATGGAAAATATCCAGGTTGGGAAAGACTATTTTAGGAACTGAAGGAATAGGTCTCGCTATAGTTCCAAACATTGATATATGAGATTGGAAATCATACTGTCCCAATACTATACTACATTTGCTGTTTAGAAATTTTCTATATTTTGCGCTTTATGTATGAAAGAGTTCATTTCAGACACTGCATGCTTCCAGACATTGCATGACTATGGATCCTGAGATAGATGATCCCATAAAGTATGGTTGTACAACCTTTTGGCTTGCTTGAGTTGCATTGAGTGAAGAGGAATTGTCTTGGGCCACATATAAAATATATAATATAGTTAATGTATATTGATAACAAACTTCCTTTATTTTTAAAATACTTTTTATTATCTTGTGAGGCTGGCATTACTAGCTGTCTGGGACCACATGTGGCTTGTGGGCCATGGGTTGAGCACACCTGCCATAAAAATCCCCCAAATTCTACATACTTCAAAAAGCAAACAAAGATCCAAGAAGAAAACACTGTCCAAAGCACTTTAACTATAGCCAGTGAAGTTAGGTAGACTGATTACATACTACAACAACTCTATTCAAAACAGTAACAGAGTTTGAAGGGACCTTGGAGGTCATCGAATCCAATCCCCTGCTCACGCAGGATACCTGTACTAGGGATTCGAACCGCCAAATTGCCGACCTTTCTGATTGACAAGCTCAGTGTCTTAGGCGCTGAACTACCTAGTCAAGACAGATAGAATGAGCTATCACTTGTAAGAAGCCACTAAACCTCATTCCCTTTTCAAAGCACTGATGATATTACCTAGTTTGGTAATGAAACATATGCAACAATTGCTGAATAATTTATCTAATTCTAGAAAAAATTGTCCTTTCATTTTTCAAGTTCATTTCTAGCCTCGAATAACAGAAAATTAGAACAGAATGTACAGGTCATCTATTTTAATAAAATGTTTTCCCTGGTCCCCAGCATTACTGTTCTGATTCAACAGAATAGAAAAAGACAGAAAAAGGAAAACAATTAACATGATTGACAAAGTAAGGAAAACTTCCTTATCCCTGCACACTCACAGGAATTTTCTTCCCTGTTCATTACACCAGAAGTTTTCTACTCCTTGCTAATATTGCAACTACTACTTTCCACTCCTTGCTAATATTTCAACTACTATCATGGCAATATTAGCCATGATAGTAGTTAAGCACTCTCTCATTCTCTCTTACACACACACACACACACACGCACACACACACCAATGGTCATTCAACGAAGCTGACTGGAATGAAAGCTAGAATAGATAAAAGAAAGTACTATTTTATACAGTGAGTAATTAATTTGTGGTATGTTCAGGTCTATCAAGACTAATGGCTTTGAAGCCTCAGTGTTTTACCCTGAGGTTGTGGGAAGTATACTGTATCTCCAAATGCCAGTTGAAACTGTATAAAAGGGGTATGTCTCCATCTCCTGTTAGCACATACCCGTGAGCATTATGAGAAAATGCTGAGCTAAGATAAGTCTTGGTTTGATCCAACAGGACCATTCTTATGTTCTCATGAAATCGGAAGTTGAAGGACACAGAACATTAAAGAATTAAAAATAAATTATTTGAGATTATAAAATGATAGAAGCAAAGCTTAATTTGAACTAAGCTATGAAATTTATTGTACTTTCAGGATATATCACTGCCACATTTCTAAAGAAGGAAAAGTATCTTAGAATATGCCAAGTAGTAATAGCAATAGCACTTAGACTTATATACCCTGTCCATAGTGCTTTACAGCCCTCTCTAAGCAGTTTACAGAGTCAGCATATTTCCCCCAACAATCTGGGTTCTCATTTTACCAACCTCGGAAGGATAGAAGGCTGAGTCAACCTTGAGCCTGCTGAGACTCGATTTGCCAAATTGCTGGCAGCCGGTGATCAGCAGAAGTAGCCTGCAGTACTGCACTCTAACCATTGCACCACCGCGGCTCATATTACTTCCTCCTCCCATCATTCCTTTCCATCTGTCACTAAAACAATTGCTCAAAGCTGTACTGTTACAGATAATTAACCAGTTCTATTTAATTGTGAACTTGATAGTTCATACATATGGTTGAGCAATTCTAACATACTGTATATGGTTATTGGAAAACCTGTCATGACAATATCAAGGATTGGACAGTGGTTTTAAGATGAAATAGGACAGCTTCCTTTACTTTAGCATAGAATGGATGGATCCTTCCAGAACGGCACATTTTGAAGATTTGGCATGTCTGTCTCCTGAACATATAGTATAATACATGAAATGGCCTTTAAAGATGCGGGATTCATTTCAACATATTGACTCTAAATAAGTAGATAGGATACTCCACCACTTGGGGCTTGTACACATCCTATTTGTGGCTCCTTGAGATATTTGGGAAAGGGGCTGGGAGTAGCTTTTTAAGAGATTGGGTTTTTTGGAAGCTCTGGAGGAAGAATATCAGACAGGCCTTCCAGGCTTCCATTAGACAATTATCACACTATCTCCAACCTTCCCTTATAGGGAGGGTTATTGAAAAGGAAGTAGAGCTTCAGGTGCTGAGTGGCCTAGAACTAGCAGGTTAGCCTGACCTTTCAGGAGAGGTTTATGCCTGAATAAGGAATGGAAATGGCATTGGTTGCTCTAATAGATGTCCTTAATAAGGCCTTAGGTAAGGGAAAGTCTTGTTTGACCTCGCAGCAGCATTCAGTACCACTAATTATGGTATTTTTCTGGACTGTCTATGAAGATTAAGGGCAGGCATAATCATTTTGCAGTGATTCTTCTTCCCTGGTACGATGATCTAGGGTGGTGATGGGAATGACAGATCAGTCTGATGGGCTCTCTTTTGTCAGGTGATATATAGCAATAGTAACAGCACTTATATACCATTTCATAATGCTTTATAGCAGTCTCTAAGCTGTTCACAGAGTCAGCATATTGCCCCCAACACCTTGGGTCCTCATTTTACCAACCTCAGAAGGATGGAAGGCTGAGCCAGTAAGGATCAAACTCCTGGCAGTGAGCTGAATTAGCTTGCAATACTGCATTCTAACCACTGCCCCATCACAGTTTCTATATGATTCAATCCTGTCATTATTTTGCAACATGAAACTTCTGGGAAGGATGTTCACATAGAGTCTATGTCATAAACCATCACCACCACCAAATACACGATTTGAGTCAGTAGATGCCTAGAACAATCTTTGTCTATAGTAACTTCCACTTTATGGAGCAGTCAGCAATCAGAAGAGGCAAAGCAATTCCCCTGGTGTCTTTTTGAAAAGATGTAGAAGTGGTTTTTTATAGGCACTTGAGGGTTGTCACTACTACTGAGATTAATTAGCACCTATGTTTATTAGTAGTTCTTATTGCTTTGGGATTTTATTGTTTGTTTTTGTAGTTTTTAGTTTATTGAAAATCGATAGTAGATTCTTGTTTATGGAAGATGTAATGCAATTTCAGATATTACTAGATAGACCTGTAAAGTCATAAAACCAATTTATCTCTGAAAGATCAAAAACTGGTTAGAGATATGTATATAAAATTTGGACCTAGGTATGAATGTATGTAATGTATCACCTCTAACTGATTCGGATGCCCTAAAAGTCTAAGGTCAGTACAATTTACAGCAGCAATTGAAGGGCTGAGAAGACAGCACAATGGCCAAACAGTCTACTATGAAGCACAACTTTGGGACATGCTCCAATGTGGTACTCATATTTTCACTCAAAAGGCCATTGTGATAAAACAAGTCATTAACATGATCCCTAGGCTCCAGTATAAAAGCAGTGGAACCAGAACCATAATGACAACGAAGGTTGATGCACCCAGCCACCATTTTTGCTGCAGTCTTAAGAATGTGTAGCTACTCTTTGGCTGCCTCAATATGGAAGATTTTAATAATGTCGTACCTACTGTCAGGCGTTAAAAGGAAAAAGACAAAGCTTTCTTCCAAACAAAATGCTTATATGTAACAAAGTATGCCTGATAACAATAAAACTCAGAAATACAACAGAAGAATAAAATTTTAGGCTGTTTCTTTTCCTCTTTATATTTATATTTTCAATTCAATTACTTTAGAAATATAAATCCTGAACAATTACTAAATTGGGAGAAGAACACTAAGACAGAAAATTAAAATTGTATTCCTGCACCTGAGATATATATATTTGAAATCTGTAACCATTTTCAGAAACATGGACAATGTTAGTATTCTTATACCAGTTGTACAACTCAATTTTGAACATCTAGAAATAGGATTGGGCAGCACTTCAAATTAAATTCTTAAAAGGTGTTCTGGTATACATAGGAATGCAATGCTCTTTAAAGCAGCCATGTCTTTTATTGAGATTCCATGGCTACCTTCTGAAACTGCCATGTGAGTACAGAAAAAAACATGGTTATTTTAAAATTGCAGAGCAGTACATCATTTGTGCCCCTGCATGCTCCAAAACACGTTTTTGGAATAAAATGTGAAGCAGGTGCACAGCCATAATTGAATTTTAGTTTCTTCAGGAATTAAATGTTCAGAGTACTTCGCTTCTAATCCAGGAAATCAGGTGAGTTTTTTAGGTATCCATTCTTCCAGTAAAAAGCTATCCTCTTCAACAACCTGTATATGTGACAAGGAGTAAAGTTATGTTCATACTCCCAAGCTTTTTTTTTTAGTTATACTTGGTTTTTTCCCCTTTTTTAAAATTTATTTGTATGGTGATCCTGTTTTATTGTTGTTCTAGACATCAAAACACTGATGAAGAGCTAAAGAACAATTTAAGAATTTTTTTTAAAAAAATAGTTGTATAGTCCACTTTCTTCAGAAATGAAAACAATTGGTAAACCAACAACTACTGCAACCAAGGAAACTATGCATACATAACATCCGAAATCCAATGTAATTTTAAATCATATTTCCATAATCTTTAATACAAACCAACAAAATCAGATAACAGTTCTAAGAGAGCAAGGAATAAGATCAAAGCAGTAGTATATATATTCTAAGAGTAGACAAAATGGTTGATTCATAAAAGCAGTCCCTAAAAATTAAGACAATCTTACATCTGCTGAATGTGCATTCACTTCTATCCCTAGATTTGGTTTTACTAGATTGTGTTACTTAAACTAAAAATGAGGAAAACCCACAAACAATTACAGTAAGTTATTCTTCCACAGCAGTTTTTTCTTTTCTATAGTACAGAGATTTCATATCATGATGTTGGCTTAAATGCAACAGAGTTAGCACAGAGATAGAGGGAGAAAGCTGCCATCTTGAAAGTCACTATGACATCCATCCTCACCTGGTTTCTGAAACTGTAAAAACAGTGGAAGCTGCTGGAAATATTCTGATCCACTGCTGTCAGGAATGTAAATATGATGTTTAGCACTATAAACAGATCACTCAAAATTGACAGACACATACTGCATATTTTCAGAGATGGAGTCTCCCTCTTTCTCCTGCTACCAAGCTGACGATTTGCCTGCCTGTAATTCTCTCTCCTGTATAATTTGTTTTAAAATGAGAATATTTCTGTTTTTTTCCTTTACTTTGCACATGGGTATCTGAAATTACAATGAACAAAAAGTGAAGAGAGATAGGAGGAATGGAAGTATTTAACATTTAGAGAATGTTTGTGATTAAGGAGGTGAAGTAGAAATAAAAAAGACAGCAAGACTATATCTAGAATTTTAAAAAATGATAGGCAAATAAGGCACAACAAATTTTTTTGTTACTGACAACAGTCCAGAAGTTATGGAGTGGGTTTATTCCATGCTCACTTGGGAAAACAGCAATAAATGGAGCTAACAATAATAAAAAAAGCAAAGCAGAATTTTTTTCTTAGTCTTTCTAGTTTTAAATTTCACATCCTCAGTTGTTGTATTTCCAAGTTTCATCTATTAATCACATGCAGTTCATATATGTTTATTCAGAAATATTTCTCACTGAGTTAAATGGATAAACTGCAATACTCATACTTACCTGAAATAAGGCTCATATAATTCAATGTGATTTACTTCTAAATACAGAAGCACAGGAATGCATTGAAACTGGAAATGAAGAAAAGGTATTCAGTGAAACTTATAGTCTTTTAAAGGTTGGTCCCCAGGAAAGTTTAACCTCCAAGCCCTTGCAAAAGAACTTACTTTTTTGAAATATAAAATGAATTTGAAAGTTTGAATATAAGGGCAATGGCTATTTGTTATCCTGAAACAATAACTTTTCCATTCCAATCCAGAATTACCAATGTCATGGTACAATTCTTCCTGACAATCTGATAATGACTAAAATCCTATAATATAGTTATTGAGTGTTGCTGTTGCCATCAGTTACAACTATGCATACTTTGGAGTTCCATACATCCCAGCAGAATTTATTTCTTTAAAAAGCAGCTAAATCATATATACCTATATACAATTTTGAAGATTCATATAAAGAATTCCCTAATGAGTCTTCAAAATTTTATATAGGTGTGCAGAGTAACTAAATTCTAACAGCACTAACCCAGGATGTAAACCTTTCAGAGCTGTTTTTTTCTTTCCTTTTAAAAAATATACTTCTTGTTTCACTAGCTTTGTTATTAAGATCATTCACCATATAGTTGCAATGGATATATACTATTACTATTTGCATAGGCAACCATAGTGGATGTATAGTATACATCAAGCACAATACTGTGCCATCATGACTAAAGTTCTTCCATGTTATGATATCATACAAAGGGTGGAGCTTTGTCACAATAATAGAACATTACTTTCATTTTTATGAAAGGATTGGATACTATAATTTCCCTTTTTCTTCTTCTCCAATTTCTGCTTTTTGTGGGATAATTCAATTTTTTTCCAAGTTCTATAGCACTTGTCCAATGGCTATTTAATGTAACAAAACATATTCTTTAACTTGTGACATGGGCACAAGAAAATGTTAATGTTAATAGTTACAATAAAAATACATAAAACTAATCTCAGATACTGGTAGCTATGAACTCTTTTGATGGCTTTAGACAGATTGCTATATTTCAACCAGAACCATCTATGCAGACATTAATATTCATCCACATTATAATCCTCTTGTATAGACTTATAAAATATATGTGAAGCACCTTAAGCAAACATGATATATTTTGTATAAACACTGAATATTGTTACTATAATAATACATAAATATTACATGTGTCTAAGTAATGTAAATGCATTGTTTATAGGCCATAGTAATTAAAAGTATAAAATAGCAAGAACTATTCCTAAAACATCACGATATCAAGTCTGACTAAGCATCATCATCATCATCATCATCATCATCATCATCATCATTATAACATAGTTTCTGCATGTTCATCTTCCTGACATGAGGTACTGAAGCCATTTCAGTTTCAATGTACACTACAAGAGATAGAAAGGTTTTAAGTCATTTTAGAAATATAGGATATTTATAAAAGCAACAATGTTAGTGATATGAAAGCCCTATGAAATAAATGAACTATCCTATCTCTCTTGGAAGACACATAAGAAGACAACAAAGGTCTTGTTTACCGACATAAATTCTAGCAAAATTTCAGAACCACTCTTCCATTCTAAACATAAATCTCTGACTATGTCTAAGAGGAAAAGAAGACAAATAACTGGATCTTGTTTAACCATCCAATGCTCATTTTGACTCCAATTACATACAGAGAAACAGGAATGAAAAAGAACAGGAATGGGAGGAATGTCTGATCAGTTGTCTGGACAGGAATCACTTAGGCCTCATTTCACAGAGAAAAGGCGGATGTTTAAAGCAAGAGTTTCAATTTTCTTGGCTGTCTAGCTAGTCATTTCAGCCAAGGAAGCAACAGCACCTGTTTCAAGTGCCTAGTTACAGATAGTGCCAGGCAGTTGTGAAAGAAATATACTGAATTCGGCCCAGATTCTGTAGTCTCTCTGTAATGTACAATTCAGTCTATTTATGGACTGTATTTAGCCTTCAACCAGACTGAAGCAGACAATACAAAGCCCCAGTGTATCACGCTTTTGTTTATATCTTAAACAGTTCTGTGTCCCATTGCTATAAAATGCATTTACATTAAAACACTCAATTCATCCCACTAGGGGCCGACCATAAGCATGTATGGACTAAAAAAAGGGCAAGAAACAACAAACTTCCCTCTCTGTGATCCCCTGAAATCAGAGTTCAGACAGGCAGTGAGTGTCATACCTGTATTTATGGATAAAGAACTCCAAGATCGAGAGCTGTCATATCTGCATCCTTCCACTGCATGTAGAAAGAGGGGAGGAGGAAAAGGGAGGGGAGGAGCAACTAGCTTTAACTGGATCCTACCGGTAGCAGCTCCATCACAATTCAATCTGTCAAGGGCTGTACAAGAAATATGTTTCTTCAAGATTTAGACAAAAAAAGGGGGAGGGAGCATTCTCTCTCAAAAATGCAATCATTTCCATACTGAGCAGCTTGGGCTAAAGCAAACTTGCATGCATACAAAATCAGGCACTTATATGCATTTTTTTTTTAAAAGAGGGGGGTTAAGGAAGACAAAGATTTAGTATGAAGGAGTTCAGATGGGCTGGAAGTAAAATTATTGAGATCACAGAAAATAAGCAAAGGAAAAACAGTATGAGAAGAATTATTCCTTTCTGGTTACCCTGAAAACCTGTATAATGAAGGGGCTGCGAGGATAATTACTCTCACTTGTTTGGCATGGCAGGGCATCATGCTGCCACGGGGCCAATTTCCTCTCTTCTTCTCCCAATTAGCATGCCAAGTAGTCCAAACAGCTCATTGGGTACTGATTGGAGAAGCAGACTAACAGCCAAATACCTCTTCATCCAATGAGAAGGCAGCATGTGTTTTGCTAGAAAGCTTCAGCTTCCTTCATTTTGTGTCCTTCTCCGCTATCATTCTCTCTCTTCTCCTCAGGAGACACTAAAGGAGGTGATAAAAACAGTGAACCCATCCTTCCCCTCTCCAGCTGGTCTCATTCACAGCTCACAGTAGTCCTGGCTTCCTCAAGGGACCCACTAATGAAGACAGCCGATGGCGGACATTAATCTCTCCCCCCTACCCCACCCCTGTCGATTTATACTTCCACAGAGAATTCTGGCTTCCAGCCAGAGGGCTCAGCACATTCTTCTTGTTCTTAGACAGTAAGAGAGACGGCCGCACTCTCATACACACCCATTTCTTTCAAATATACATTGAGACCGTCAATTTAGGAAGACAGCATTTGAAGGAAACATTAGAAAGCCAAGGAGTTGTTGAATAACACCTTTACATTCCTAAACAATCCCTTTATTCCAAAGCACTTCGCAGGGACAGCTTTCCAACTGTATTTTTTTAGCTATCTATATTATAGCTGAAAGGCAGGGAAGATTATAAACTATCAAATGGAATTTTAGGCAGTAAGAAATGATCCCAACTAAAACCTCCCCAGGAAAAAGGATTTTAAAATACATTTTGCTCTCAGAGTGAGCTCGGGATCTCTCATTCTGATTAGTTACCTGTTTTTCAAATTCAAATATGTTTTATACAAGACATCAAAAGACTGGATTTTTTTCACATTTCCAATTCACAAACTAGAGACAGTTAGTGATTGTTGAGAAAAAAACTAGATTGCATACATATTACAGAATGAATCCTTTTGCTCTAGGGCAATCAATTTTTCAACCTTATTAGATATTATGCAGGAGAGCTTCAAAGCAGTCACAAAACAATGTTTCCAAGACAGAAGGCGCTAGCGCTTTCAGCACACTGAAAAAGTATTTTAATGCTCCAATCCTCACTGTTTTGATTTGTATGTTAACAATGCTTTCTTAAGCAAAAATGAAAAACATATATGATTCTAAATATATTTACTCTGAATTTCAGCTTTACAATATGAAAGCACCAAAACAAAGGCTTTTTAAAAGATATACATTTAAAATATCCACAGTGCATGCATATCACTTTGAGTCAGTCTCTGCAGTTTTTTTAAAAGAAAAACTAATTAAAATTATCATAATATAAAATACACATTAAAATAAAGATGATAGGAAAATGGGAAAGGGACGTTTTCTTGGCAAGGTTTTTCAGAAATGGTTTGCCATTGTCACTTTCCTGAAAGAGTGACTGGCTAAAAGTCACTCAGCTGGTTTCATACAAATCAGGTTTAGAATTCATGACCTCTGTTTTCTAGCCTGATGCCTTAACCACTACACCAAACTGGCTCTAATATTGAGGATTATCCTAAAAATTTGATCTGTGTATTAGATAAATGTACTTGGTAATATATATTATATAGGTATGTTAATCATAAAGAAAAAAACATTGATTAGATGACACATCCACTCCAATTTTCCATTAGTAGAAATATTATTTTCAATTCCAAATTGTAACAATTAGATTGTAAGTAGGACCAAGTCAAAATGATAATTTCACTTTCCAATTTGTAGTGAAATAATGTAGTGCATGATTAGAAAACAAAATCTTACCATCTAATGTCAGAATTCCTTTTAACAATAAGCATATCTATAATTTAGTAGGAAATTCTATTGCTTATTGTTAAAAGGAATTCTGACATTAGATGGTAAAATTTTGTTTTCTAATTTCACTTTTCTTGGGTCTGAAAGAGGGCAAAACTTAATACTATCATAAAAATACAGTAGCCACTTCTGATTGTGTTTAAAAAGGTAAAAGTAAAGGTTTTCCTTGTCCAGTCATGTCTGACTCTAGTGTTTACCAGCCACTAATATTAAATGGCATACTACATCTGATCCTAGGATATATAGCCATTATAACTTGCAATGATTAAGTCTTATCCTTCATGAATTTCCTAATCCCTTTTAAAGTCCTCCAAGTTCACACCACCAGTGTGTATCCTCTTCTCAGTGCTCTGCTGAGCTTCCTCTTTTCCTTTGATTGCTTGTAAATTCTTCTTTCTTAAATGATTCTTTACCTTGTCCTGACAATGTTACATATCTTGGTAATGAGGACAAATAAACACTTGGGTTTTAAACAGCAGAATGTAAAAATCTAACTTTTATAAGCAAGCAGTATTTAATTTACTGTATGTCTCAACTAGAGTAAACAATTAAAAGGGGAGATTGTTGTTGGAACATACAGTAATATACCCCCTTTAAATACCTTTTGTGGCCACAGACCACCAAGACTTAACTCAGATTTAACTCATAACATTTCTTCAAGCCTTCAGGGACCCCCTGTGATGATGTTGCAGACCCCCAGAGGTATATGGACCACAGGTTGAGAACCACTGCTCTAGATTATTTATGCATTCCTCTAGTGGGATATATGAGAAATACTGCTTCAATGGATCTTTCTACAGATATCTTTATCTTTTCTTCTTTTTTTCTTCAATTCCCTGGGTCTTTTTCTTCCAGTTTTGAATTAACCTTTTCCCAGAAGTGTCAAAATATCTCTTTTTCTAGTTGTCTTAAACGAATTCCCCTACACTTCCCCTACTCAACAGTTAATCCTCCTTCCCTCAGCCTTCTAAGGCTGCCCTGAGTTTTTTACTTTTTCAGGGTCATAGCCAGCTTCTAAACTCTTTAAATATACAGTAATATGAGATACCAGTAGTTGTTAACTTAATGACTACAATTGAGAACAGAATTTATGTTGCTAAGCAGATCATGCTTGATTTTGTAACTTATTTTTGCCCTGGTTGTTAAGCAAATCACTGCAGTTGTTAAGTGAATCATGAATTTGTTAACCAAATCTAATTTCCCTTGACTTGGCTTACTGGAAGCTGGCTGGGAAGGTCACAAATACTGATCATATGAGTTGGGACACTGCAGCCATCGTAAATACATGCCAGTTGCCAAGCACCCAAATTTTTATCACATGATTGTAGAAATGCTGTGATGGTCATAAATGTGAGGACCGGTTGTAAATCACTTTTTCAGTGCCACTGTAACTTTGAATGATTGTTAACTAAATGGTTGTAAGTTGAAGACTATGTGTGCTTACAAACTATCCATCATCTTATGACAGAAAAATTTTCCTGTGGATATATTCTCTTTAACCTGTCCTGAATTTTTTGCCATTCAGCTTTATAAACTGAGTTTTAATATTGTCAGTTAAGGAAGTTAAGCCTTTTCACTTTTTCCATATCACAATTTTGAATGCTGTTTATTATACATCCCAACTTTATTTTTTCTATCAAACATCCCCAAACATTATAAACCTTACCCACAAGAGGAGTCACTCCAATCTCTTAATAAATTTCTCTATTAGTATTGTCATTGTTATTATTATTACTATTGTTGTTTTAATTCCAGAGCAGTATTTCAAGTCAAGTACAGGTAGTCCTCGATTTACAACAGTTCATTTAAGTGACTGTTCACTTAAGTCCCAGATATGCTGGGACTGCAGTTTCTAAAATTCTCTGCCGAGCAGTTGTTGGTATTTATTTATTTATTCATTCATTCATTCATTCATTCATTCATTCATTCATTCAATTTATATACCGCCCTTCTCCCCAAG
>JANHZT010000447.1:0-16529 GCA_032468215.1 Stegonotus admiraltiensis
TTTAAGAAACGGGGGGGATGCTGTGGGGGAGGTAGAGGCTTGGGGGGAAAGGCCTGGGAGGACCCAAGGGTTGAGGTAAAACAGGCCTTTGGAGGTCAAGCCTGGGCCTGCGCTAGACCTTCAGTAATTTTCTCCAACAGTGAGGTAGCTAGTGTTCTGCTTAATGACTTGCACATTCATTTAACGGCTGCATCAGGAACAGCAGGGGTAGGGGTGGTTAAGCAAAGCAGGCTCCCAAGCATAACTGGTAGGCCCCATTACAGTTGTATCCCGAGGACTAATTGTATGCTGGCCGGGGAATTCTGGGACTCAGTATCTGGAGTTCACCAAGGTAGAAGGCTGGAACTCCACATATAAGAATTCCATATATATACAAAACACCACCCAAAAGCCTCTTTGCAGTAATTTCACAACTTCTGCAAACAGAAGCATCTGCTGATGACCAGAAAAAGTTAGCCTTTATCAAACTAACATTTTCCATTTTATTTTTCTCTCCAACTACAGGTCTAAACATCAGACTTAAAAGAATTAGACCAGAATTCAAGTAGTCAATTTCTCACCCATGCTCCCAATAGGAAATCAGAAATGAAATTCAAGCCTTCTCTAAACGCATCAATGTTTGCCTCATGTGCCCTTCCTTTGGTGCAATAAGAGATGCTTTATGCCAGAAGAATCATTCGCTCATATGGTCTCCTGTGTGAGTCCTCTGGTGCATCACAATTTTACAACGGTAACTGAAACTTTTCACATATTCTGAACACTCATACGGTTTCTCTCCTGTGTGACTCCTCTGGGTTTCTCACCAGGTGGGATTTTGTAATGAAACTTTTCCCACAAACTGCACACTCATATGGTTTCTCTACTGTGTGAATCCTCTTGTGACTCATGATGTAACAATGTCTAATGAAACTTTCCCCCCCATCTCAACACTCATACGGTTTGTCCCTAGTGTGAGTCCTCTAATGCAACGGTCACCAACCGATGGTCCGTGGACCACTGGTGGTCCGCGAGAAAATTTTGGTGGGCTCCAGAAAAATTATTTGCATTTTTAATATTGCAAATATTAGGGGGTCCTCAAATCAGGAGTCCTCAAACTACAGCCCCTGGGCTGGATATGTGCAATGAATGTTTGTGTTGCTGCAGAGAGTTTCCCCCTTGAGGGTCTTTTTGTGTGGGTCGGAGGGGCGCAGAAATTCCAACTTGGGGTCTGCTTCAGCCTCCTTGTGTGGGGCTTTGGGCAAAGGCTGGAGGGAAGCGCCACTGGTGGCAAGGAGCTAGATGGCCTTGTTCCAGTGGGACTGCATCATGTCCTGGAACTGGCTGACCATGTCAGCCTGAGCCTCCAGGTGCTTGAGTTCAGCGTACTCTACTTTTTCCAGCTTGAAATAGCTTCCTGATTTTCTCTTGTCTTTCGTCTGCCAAGATGAGAGAATTGTGTAATTTTCTTAAGTAAATGGAAAATATTTTGATTTCTGGCTATATTTGCTTTTTTTTTCAAAAATTATTCCCAGTTCTTCAGAGTGCTCTTACTGCCATCCTCTTTGTCTATGAGATTCAAAGAAAAGTGTAACTTTAATTGCTTATATAATGCTTGCAGAAGATGGGGGGGGAGGAGAAAAAGGATACAGTACATTTAAAAAGCAAACATGCCACAATCCTAGAATAACCTCTTTAATTATGATTCATCGAACATTACAGAGATCCAAGTTCAAATATCCATTCAATCATAAAATTCTGTTATTGATTTTCATCCATCGTAAATTCTTAGTATTCCAATGGGTTATCAACGAATATATCTGGAAGTATTAGTGATAGATTATACAATTGCAATTATATTCATACAGACAGAAATGCAAATGCACACACTTACAAATGTATATATGTGGGAAATGCATGTTTTTTCAGCCTGAAAAAATGTCCCAAAATGATTGAAGTCAAGCCATCTGAGCTGATTTTAGAGATTGATGAAATGATACCTAAAGTCTCTGCAAGATTTGAAGCACCAGTTTTGCCCATGGTAATCCTCGGCTCCAAATAAGGGCAGTACATACCGTCCACAATCTCTCTGGTGCATCCCCATTCAAGTAGTCCTCACTTACTGCCTGCATTTGGGACTGGCATCTGTGTCATTAAGCGACCCGATCATTAAGCATGATGTCACATTACAGTGCCAACTTACATCTGTTTCTCTGCAGTTGTTAAGCAAATCATTGTGGATTGTTAAAGTCAGTTTCACATGACCGTGGCTTACAATTTCCTGCTGGCATCCCCACTGTGTTTGCTTGTCAGAAGCTAGTTGGGAAGGTCACAAATGGGGATCCCGAGTGTGGGATGCTGAAACCATCATAAATGTGCACCGGTTGGCAGAACCCAAATCGGTGCAACTCCTTTTCTTGCATCTTCATAACCACAGGCTCAGTGAACAAGTGGTAAGTGAGGACTACCTATATACAACTGAACTGAACTGAACTGGGGGTGGATGTGGCCAGCGTGTGATCCATCCACGGGCTGCAAGTTTGACACCCTTGATTTAAACAGAAACTCTCCACGCGGCTTTTTAGTCCAAATGTCATAGTTCCGAGTAATGCTAATTAATTCAACCAGAGTCGTTTCAAGAGTTGACACCAACAACTGAAGCCTCACTGCACCCCAACCAAGCTGGCTCTTCTGTATACCAGTCTGTTCCCGAAAATGCTCTGCAGGCAATTATTAGAGCTCCCAGGCTTGTCACTTAACCTGAAATTCTGCTATCTTTCTAAATATTATCACAGAACCCCCTTGATTTCTATGGAAACCTGTTTGTAAAAAATAGTGGAAAGCTTTTTTTCCCAAGGTAGCTTATACAACAAGTAAAAGAACTAAAATAAAGATTGAAAACCTCACATCCCCTGATAATAAGCCCAAACGGGCTTTTGAGTGCATGGCAATAAGGCTTATTTCAGGGTTCAAAAAAATATAAGACAGGGTCTTATTTTCAGGGAAACACGGTACATGGGCAGAGAGAAACAGGGATGCAGCAGTCACCAGAAAGGGAATCTGGGCATGTAAGAGGCAGATTCAATTTGCAGATGACACTTAACAGACAGGAATAGCCAGCAACCCAGAAGACAAGTTCAAGATCCAAAAAGATATTGACAAACTTGAACAATGGGCCCTATCCAACAAAAGGAATTTCAATGTGGAGAAAAGCAAAGTTTTACATTTAGGCAGGAAAAATCAAAGGTATTAGTGCAGATTAGGAGAGACCTGGCTCAAAAACAGTAACTGTGAGAGGGACCTTGGAGTCTTAGTGAATGATCACTCGAATATGAGCCATCGGTGTGCAGCAGCAGCCAAAAAAGTGAATACAATCCTGGGTTGTATAAACAGAAGCATTGAATCAAGATCACGTGAAGTATTACTACCACTTTATGAAACCCTAGTAAGACCACACCTGCAATACTGCAACCGATTTTGGTCACTATACTACAAAAAAGATGTTGAGACTTTGGAAAAAGTTCAGAGAAGAGCGATTAAGATGAGTGAAGGCCTGGAGACTAAAACATATGAAGAACAGTTGCAGGATTTGGGTTTGGCTAATCTAAAGAAAAGAAGAATTAGGGGTGAGATGATAGCTGTATTCCAGTATTTGAGGGGCTGCCCCAAAGAAGAGGCGGTCAATTTTTTCTCCAAAGCACCAGAAGGCAAGACAAGAAACAATGGACGGAAACTAATCAAGGAGAGAAGCAACCTGGAATTGAGGAGAAACTTCCTAACAGTGAGGACAATTAATCAGTGGAACAATTGCCTTCAGAAGTTGTGGGTGCTGGAGGTTTTTAAAAGAGACTGGACAGTCACTTATCTGAAATAGTATAGGTTCTCCTGCTTGAACAGGGGGCTGGACTAGAAGACCTCCAAGGTCCCTTCCAACTCATTCATTCTATTCTATCTCAAAGTAAGCCCACCTGGGCAGGGCTGCCCATTGGCCAAGCCCACCTGGACTCCTCTCAGGTCTGTCACCCTCCCTGAGATGCCACTGGGCTCTTCCTAGCAGGGTTCACGCCCTCGGAGAGAGCCCCTGCAGACACAATCCCTCTGAGCCCAGATCTTCTTCCTCCCCTCCAGACGCTGGGAGGCTGATCCTCCTCAGCGTCGACAGCGGACCGTGGGAACGGTAGTGCCCAACCTTCCTCAACACCCGGCGACCTCGCCCTGGGAGCAGGGCTGCATCAAATGTTGGGCTGCGGGGAAGGAGGGGCTCGGAGGAAGGATTTTAAAGGGAGCGGAGAGCCGTTCGCAGAAGCAGCAACCGAGGAGGAGGAGAAGCGGCTGCGCAGCGGTTCCTACGGAGCAGAAAACCTTGCAAGGAAAGGCGGAGAGTCGGAAGGGGAGGGGGCGCAACTTAGGAAACCCCACCTGCTCTCCTTCCCTCCCTCAAGGAATCCCTCCTCCCTTCCCGCACCTGGAGATCCCCCCTCCTCCTTCCCACTCGTTCCCCCCTCCTTTCGCAGTATCCTTGCCCACCTGGCGCTCCTCCCCGCGAGGGGATCCCCGCAGCCCTGGCTTAAGAGACGTCGGGAGACCAGGAAGGTGGGGGTCCCAGCCCGCTTTCCTGTCTCCTCTCTAGGCGCAAAAGAAAAGCTCTCTGCGTTTAACCCCTTTGCTGAAACCGCTGCGGAGAAGGGGCGACTGGGGCGCCGGCCAGCATTGCCAAAGTCCCCCAACCGGGGACCGCAAAAGATCGTTATCCCCCACGGGAGGGCCAAAAGACCAAAAACAAGGCTGCAGGTTAAAAAAGTTGTACGTGCTAATCTGCATCTCTAAATGCAAATTAGGAATTCATTTCTATTCAAGATTGGTGAGGAAGTCCTGTAGATGTCGTTGGACTACAAAACCCGCCATCCTTCACCCCGGTTTTAGACGCTGCGATTTGCTTAATACAAATACTGTTATCTTAACTTTATGCAGTATGTCAAGAAGAGTCTGGTAGCACCTTTTCTGACTAAACAAATTGCATTGAAATCCCTGACTGACTTTTAGTCCGCAAAAGTGATGTCACTTTTCACTCATCCGGTTTTGGGATTCCATAAATTCACATGGCTTCCAAAAATAGGGAGAATCCTTTGTTCCGAGTAGGAGGATCTATTTCCTGCCATCCTTCTGCTTTAAGGGGTTTCATCTCTAAAATGAAGCTGCCCCCAAAAAACAAGGATTCCCCCTTTCCATCAACAGATTTTACATGTTCCCCAGGGATAAAACGAAATTAGGCACAGGAGCCAATTTATGCCCCAACAATGCTTTAGATCAGATAATTGAGGGAATTTCATCCAAGCTCCTTTCCTACCTGCTATTAGGATTTGCAGTCATTTTCAGAGATTTCAAATGGGGAGGGATCCTGAAAAAACAAGAGGAGGCCACAAGCTACAGTGCTGCCTTCCTGTTTGATTGGCAGCAACATATTTAACTGTTTAGTGCTAAGGGAGGTTTCAAGCAGCTGTTATGTATTTTCATCTCTGTACCCATCGACATCTCTGTTTGGTCGCTAATTGACTCTGCACTGAAGCTCCCTACTTTATAGCTTGTAGTGTGTTAAAGATGAGCACTGGGAGAAGCACCCTACTCTCAGGATTTCTGTTGACAGCTTGCTCATAAATCTGGAACTCTGTTGCAAAATATGGCTTTAAAGGAAAAAGTAACAAGAGGATAAAAATGGAATGGCTCCTTTACAAATGTACTATGGACGGACGGCCTGGCGTGAGGGGGAGAAGAGAGGAGAAAAGGAAAGGGAGACTGGGAGATCAGTAGAGAAGGAGGCAAAGCAAGCAGAGGCTTGAGAGAGGGTCGGGGAGGGAGGGAGAGAAAGAGAGAGAGAGAGAGAGGGAGGTGATGGTGGAGGGTTTATCAGCCTGTCCGGCCCCCACCCGCTTGGTGGGGCTGCATGTGAGGAGGGAAAGGCCTGAGGAAGAGAGAAGGAGGGAAAAGGGTGAAGTTGATCCAGAGAGAAAAAGCAAAGCTGATCTAAAGAGAATGTTGAGAGAGAGAGAGAGAGAGAAAGAGAAAGAGGGAGAGAGAGAAAAAAGATGATCCAAGGAAAGAGGGAGAGTGAAGATGATCCAGGCGAGTGAGCAAGCCAGAGGCCTGAGGGGAGTGCCAGACACACCAGAAAAAAAAGGGGAGGCGAACTGATCCACAGGACAAGGGAGTTGAACTGGCCTGGGCGAGTGGAGGCACCGGGTGAGTGACCAGAACAGGCTGACAGCCAGGACAAAGCACAGAGCAAGAGACTCTGAGAAATTAGACCAGTGACAGAAGGTGGGAAGTCTCCAAATTGCCAAGGAGAAAAGGACAAAGGGAGCCGGACTTTTGCGCCCTTTCAGAGTAGCGCTTCACGAAGAAATCCAAAAAGACCCATTAAACAATCAAGCTTCCCAGCTGACTTCCAATAACATAGAACAACACATTTACTTAATGACTTTTGGTTGTTTAACAATCACAGTAAAAATGGACATAAAATCAAGTGATGACTCACTTCACAAATGCACTGAAATTCTAGTCCCAAAAGTTGTTGCCAGTTGAGGACAATGTGCACCCCTGAAATGGCAAATTTGCAAAATAAATCCTGAGGGAAAGAATTAAGGCAGAGTGAAAAATAAACTTTTTGTGGCACGATAGTTTACAGAGGAACCAAAGAATGTTGGGTGTCTTCTCAAGTGAAAAGCAAATAAACAAAATATCCCGCCAAATGATATGGCCAATTGATAAGCTAACCTTCTTAGAGGGACGCCGTACATATAGCACTCTCTGGCTGCAGACCAAAAATGCTGTGGATGTGATGATGATCTAAGTACTAGAGTTAAAAGAGGCCTGTTCAGCTTTTGGCCCTAAGGTCTATTCCATGGAGGAATCTGAATTTTTTAAAAAAACCTAACATATATTTTATGTATTTTCTTTTCATTCAGGAATTCAAGAGAGCACACAAAACATTCCTACCTTTTGTGTATTGGTAGTCTTCAACTTACAACCATTCATTTAGTGACCAAAGTTACAACAGCACTGAAAACAAGTGACTTACGACAGTTTTTACACTTAGGACATTGAATAACCTATAACCATTTGTCTGAAGTGGTGTAAGGTTTCCTGCCTAAGCAGGGGGTTGGACTAGAACAGTGGTCACCAACTGGTGGTCTGTGGACCACTGGTGGTCCATGAGAAAATTTTGGTGGTCCGCAGAAAAATTATTTGCATTTTTAATATTGTACTAAGTACTATTTCTCTTTTTTAAAAAAATTCATATTAGGGGTCCACGGGATTTAAAATTATAACTTTAGTGGTCCCTGAGGTCCGAAAGGTTGATGACCCCTGGACTAGAAGATCTCGAAGGTCCCTTCCAACTCTGTTATTCTATTCTATGTGCAATCTTTTGGTCAGGACAGTAGAAGCATCCTCAGCGTCATGTGATCACTAGGCAACTGGTTAATATTTATAATAGCTACTGTGTCCTGGGGTCATATATGATATGTTTTTGACCTTCCGACAAGGCAAAGTCAATGGGGAAGCCAGATTCACTTAACAACTGTATTCTTAACTTAAGAACTGCAGCAATTCACTTAATACCGGGGGCAAGAAAGGTTGTAAAATGGGGCAAAACTCAGGCAACATAAATTTTGGGCTCAACTGTTGTCCTAAGTCAAGAACTAACAGTAATATTTTTTTTAAATCTGCACCAGCTTACTATAGCCTCCCAGAAATGTTCCTGTTTCCCTGTTGTTGCTGCCGAGGAGGATCAGCTCTCTAGTGTTTGGAGAAGAGAAGAGGACTTGGGGAAATCTGAGATAAGAGGAAAAATGTGAAAGAGGCTGAAGGGGCTCCCCTCCTAAGGCAAGATCTATCTTAGGAGGAGACCAGTATCCCAAAGGTGCTTTTTCAGGAGGCAACTTTTGAAGATATTTCACTTCTCATCCAAGAAGAGACGCAAAACGTCTTCAAAAGAAAAAAGTCCAGTTGCCTCCTGAAAAAGCACCTTTGGGACAACCATGACTGGATGACAGTATCTCTACAGAGGAGACCAGTGGGATCTGAAAGGCAGGTGACAGAGAGCTTAGAGTCGTCCCAAGCTTGGCCAATGGGCAGTCCTGCCCAGGTGGATTTGCTTGGAGATGGAGCACCTCAATTTGCCTCTTACATGCCGAGATTCCCTTTCTGGTGATTGCTGCATCCATGTTTATCTCTTCCCCACTAACTGAATAGCACCACCCCCATAGAGGTTTCATTTGTTGCAATATAATGCTGCATGGAGTCATTTTATAAGACGGTCCTGATTCTCCTAGCTATTCCATTACAATCTTCCCTTTCCAATTTTCATTTTTCCTCCCAATTTCATGCCTGAAATTAGCCATGGAATTTCTCTCGAGTCTCTCCACCTTCACTTGTATAGTTTTCTGTGAAGATTTCCAAAATTATTTTAACACAATGTAACTCTTGGGACAATTCAGAACCTATTCACTTCAGCTTGGTGCATGGATGATGGTATTTTGACTGGGTTTTTTTAAAGGGGGTGGGGGGGCAAAAATCAATTTTCCCCAGGTGCTTTGAAAGGATAAACCAGTGTTCAGATCAATCATTTTTAATGTAAAACTGCTTAGTAAGTTTAATGCCAAGGGCATTCCCTACAAATGTTCCCTCAGAATGAAGTACTGAATTAAAAATAACTTTAAAAAGTTCCTTGGCATAGAATACAGGAAAAAGAAAGTATGAACATTTAGATGAATATTTGGCCCCCATAGCTCTCCAGTTTTTAAAAAAGGACCTTTTTTTAAAAAAAATTTATATGCCGCCCTTCTCCAGAGACTCAGAGCGGCTTACAGTGCGTTAAGCAATAGCCTTCATACTCCTTTGACCTCACTTAACAGCAGTTAACTGAGGGGGATCTATGAGTCCTAATGGACAATTACCTAAATATGAGACAGCAGTGTGGCTGCAGCTGCAGAAAAAGCCAATGTGGCCCTAATCTACATCAACAGTGGGATAGTATCAAGATCACATGAAGTGTCCATACTGTGTTATATTGCACTGGCAAGACTACATTTGGAATATTGCATCCACATTTGAGCACCACGGTACAGAAAAGATGTTGAGACTCTAAAAACAGCGCAAAGAAGAGCCACAAAGATGACTAGGGGACTCGGGGTGGGCAGTAAAACAAGATGAACAGTTGCAGGAACTGGATATGTCTAATCTACCAGAGAGAAGGGCTATAAGGGTGAGTAGCAGTCTTTCAATATTTGAATGGATGACACAGAAAAAAGGGGGTCTATCTATTCTCTAAAGCACCTGAGAGATGGACAATAAGTAACAGAGGGAAGTTTATCAAAAAGGGATCCAACCTAGAATTAAGGAGGAACCTCCTGTCACTGAAAACAGTTAATCAGTGGGTGCTCCATCAGTGGAGGTTTTTAAGAGGAGATTGGACAGCCTGGAATGGCCTAAGGCCTTCAGGGAGCCAGTGGAAATGGGAAAACGCCTGAGGGGACTCAGTGGGGGAAGGAAAGACCTGGTGGGAGCCTTTTGGGGAGGAAAAAGCATGGGAGTGACCAAGAGTTGGGAATCAGAGCACAGGGTGTCTCTGAGGATAAGGCAGACCTCAAAGAAACCCCCACAATCCTGAGGTAGCCAGTGTTCTGCTTAGCGACTTGCACATTTGTTTAATGGCTGCATCACGGAGATCAGGGAGTGGGGTAGTTAACCAAAGCACTCTTGCTTAAACAGCCATTGCAAAACGCAACCATAATTGACAGCTCCCATTACATTTGTATGTCTAGGACTAATTCTATGCTGGCTTGGGAATTGTGGAGCTCAAAATATGGAGGACACCAAGAAAGAAGGCTGACACTTGACATGTGGAAATTCCAAAATCAATATACAATAAAACACTACGCAAAACCCTGTTTGAGGAATTCCACAACTTCTGCAAAAGGAAACATAACAGGAACTTTTGCTGAAAAGTGAAACAGGAGCTAGCCTTTATGAAAGTAGCATTTTCCATTTTTTTCTCTCCACCTACAAATCTAATTCTAAGAGACTTTGACTAAAAAGAATTAGGCCAGAATTCAAATAGTCAATTTCCTACCTAGTGTATACTCCCAACTGGAAATCAGAAATGAAATTCAAGCCTTTTCTAAATTCATCAAGGTTTGCCTCATATGGATTTCCTTGTGTGCAATAAAGGACGATTTATGCCTGAAGTACCGTCCACAGACTGGACATCTGAAAGGTTTCTCCCCTGTGTGTAAACCTACATGACTTAGAAGACTAGACCTACTACTAAAATCTTTCCCACAATCCGGACACTCATACGGTTTCTCTCCTGTGTGTGTCCTCTGGTGAATCACCAGGCTGGAATTCTGACTGAAAAGTTTTCCACAATCAGGACATTCAAAAGGTTTCTCTCCGGTATGAATCCTCTGGTGTCTCACCAGGTTGGAATTCTGACTGAAACCTTTGCCACAATCAGGACATTCAAAGGGTTTTTCTCCTGTGTGACTCCTCTGGTGTATTGCCAGGTCAGAACAGTGACTGAAGCTTTTTCCACAATCTGGACACTCATACGGTTTATCTCCTGTGTGAGTCCTCTGGTGTTTCACCAGGTTGAAATTCAGACTGAAAGTTTTTCCACAATCGTGACATTCAAAGGGTTTTTCTCCTGTGTGAGTCCTCTGGTGTTTCACCAGGTTGGAATTTTGACTGAAAGTTTTCCCACAATCAGGACATTCAAAGGGTTTCTCTCCTGTGTGTGTCCTCTGGTGTTTCACCAGGTCAGAACTGTAACTGAAACATTTACCACACTCTAGACACTCATATGGTTTTTCTCCTGTGTGAGTCCTCTGGTGTTTCATCAGATCAGAACGGTAACTGAAAGTTTTCCCACACTCTGGACATTCATATGGTTTTTCTCCTCTGTGAGTCCTCTGGTGTATAACTAGGTCGGAATTCAGACTGAAACTTTTTTCACAATCTGAACATTCAAAGGGTTTCTCTCTTGTGTGAATCCTCTGGTGTTTCACCAGGTTGGAATTCTTACTGAAACATTTCCCACAATCAAGACATTCATATGGTTTTTCTCCTGTGTGAGTTCTCTGGTGAATCACCAAATGGGAATTCTGACTGAAACTTTTCCCACAATCAGGACATTCAAAGGGTTTCTCTCCTGTGTGAATCCTTTGGTGTATCACCAGATTGGAATTCAAACTAAAACTTTTTCCACAATCAGGACATTCAAATGGTTTCTCTCCTGTGTGAGTCCTCTGGTGTTTCAACAGGCTGGAATTCTGACTGAAACGTTTCCCACAATCAGCACATGCAAAAGGTTTCTCTCCTGTGTGAGTCCTCTGGTGTATCACCAGGTGGGAATTTGCAATGAATCCTTTCCCACAATCAGGACACACATATGATTTCTTTCCTGTGTACGTTCTGTGGCGTATCATCAGGTGGGTATTTGGATCAAAACTTTTACTACAACCAGGGTATTCAAAAGGTTTCTCTTCTGTGTGAATCCTCTGGTGTTTCATCATGCTATATTTCTGTCTGAAACGTTTCCCACAATCAGCACATTCAAAAGGTTTCTCTCCTGTGTGAGTCCTCTGGTGTATCACCAGGTGGGAATTTGCTGTAAAACATTTCCCACAATCAGGACACACATATGATTTCTTTGCTGTATACGTCCTGTGGTATATCACCAGGTGGGAATTTGGATCAAAACTTTCACTACAACCAGGGTATTCAAAGGGTTTCTCTTCTGTGTGCGTCCTCTGGTGTTTCATCATGCTAGATTTCTGACTGAAACGTTTCCCACAATCAGGACATTCAAAGGGTTTCTCTCCAATGTGAGTCTTCTGGTGTATCACTAGGTGGGAATTTGCCATAAAACTTTTCCCACAAATAGGACAATCATAGAGTTTCTCCCTGATGTGAGTCTTCTGATGTATCTCCAATTTGCCATTTTCGCTAAAGCATTTACCACATTCGGAGCACTTGTAGGGCATCTCTTCTGCGTGGGTCCTTCCATGATCCACAGAAGAGCTGTTCTGGCCAAATATTTTATCACATTCAGATAATTTGTATGGTTGTTCTCCAGAGTGAATCGTGTTGTCCATAATCAGCTCTGATTTGCAATCTGTTCTTTTCCCATAATAGGCAGATCTGTGCACCTTTTTCAGTACTGATATTCTTGAAGAGGTCAAAAAGATGTGTGATCCTTGTTGGATGGAGCTTTGATTCAAGCTATTGTTTTCTTCCTCACAGGGTAAAGCCTCCATTACTGTCTGCCCTATTTGGCTTCCCAATTGACTTTTCCTCCCCACTGACTTCCAGATATTTCACTCTTTTTCTAAATGGAAAAATAATCTCCCTTGATTTTTCATGTAATGCTTCTTGTTTTCCTTGTACTCTATTTATTCCAGCTTGAAATCTCTCTTGAATCTCTCTTATGTTGATCAACTTCTGGAGAAGAAGAAAAATTGTATATTTTTCCAAAGGAAATGGAAAATATTTTGATTTCTGGATTGATTTGCTTTCCTTTTCAAAGTTGCTTGTTATTCTCAGTTGTCCGGAGTGCTCTTATTGGCATCCTCTTTTTCTGTAAGATTCAAATAAAACGTAACATTGTTTATAAAATGGTTGAAGAATGTGTGAAAAAAATAAAAGTATGCATTACAAGTAAATAACAAACATGCTACAATGGTAAAATAACCTCTTACATTAATTATGATTGATTTGACCTGTTAAAGATTACTGCGATCCAAGTTCAAATAGCCATTCAATCATGAAATACACTTGTTGATTTGGATCAATCACAAATTCTTAGCAATTATTGGGTAGAATCTCTGTAATTAAGATGTTTTACCAAAGGTGCTTTTACTGTTGTATACTTTACCAAAATTTGTAACTGATACTCCATTTAAGCAATAGACATTGTAAGTTTATATGGCAAGGGGAAAAAACCAAGAATTAAATATAAATTATCACAAGACGCTAAGGAAAGGGGAGGTTTGGGCTTACCAGATTTGCAATTGTATTTTGATACTTGTTGTTTTGTCTGGCAGAAAGAGTGGGTGACTCTCCAAAATAAGGGATTATTGAGCTACAGGGCCATGAATTAAGATTTGGATGGCATGGCTATTTATGGGTTGATAAGGTTAAAGCAAATTTGGATTTTAATAATCACTTTTTTAAACATGCAGTTTTAAGAGTTTGCAATAAATATAAGTAAGGTTCTCTGCAAAGATGCCTTTTTGGGTATTTCCCCTGGGAAGCTTTTTTTAGAAAAGAAATAGTGGTGAGGCCAGACTGGTAGACTTATGGTCAAATAATAGCTTTCAATTATGGTGACCCTATCCTCAAGTCTACAGAGAAGTTGGAATAAGAATGGTGTATTTGCCATTGATTTACATATTTACAATTGGAAAAAGAAGTTTAAAGTAGACAAAAAGACATATGGATTTGAATTTCCAAAAATTAGTTGGAAATTCTATTGTGTTGTAGTAATGAACATATTATTACTGAAGTTTATAAATTGTTATTGAAATTGAACTTGGAGAATGAGTATGTAAAGCATTGTATGATTCAGTAGGAAAACAACTTTGGATATAATATAATACTTGAATACAATTGAATACAATTTTATATTGTATGTTTTTTATTGGTGGCTGTTCACCGCCCTGAGTCCTTCGGGAGAAGGGCGGTATACAAATCTAATAAATCTGAATCTGAATCTGAATAATGGGAGAATATGTGGATGAAAGGTCTAAAATTCTCATTAAAATATAATTCAAAATAAAACTTTTATATGATGATGTACTGTTGGTATCTGATACCGAACAAATTGCCAAGAATCTATAAAGGCACCTCAAATAAATGTTGGAAATATAAAGAAGGAACTTTTTATCATAAAATTAATAACATGACTGGAACGTACTAACAGAAGGATACAAACTATTCAAAAGAAACAGACCTAACAAAACAGAAAGTAGAATTGCTAGAAGTCATATATGTTAGAGGTCATTATATCTCTACAAACATGCACAAAACTAAGGATGAAAGTCTCCTAGAATGCATATGGGTCAACATAAAAAGAAAAAAGAATAACATTGTGATATGTGTACTACAGGCCTCACAACCTGTAGAAGAAATAGATGAACTTTTTTCTAATCAATTAGGAAACACATCACAGTAGTAATGGGAGAACTACCCTGGTATCAATTGGGAGAAAAACTCAGAACAAGTTGGGAAGAGACTGGACAGCCATTTGTCTGAAATGGTATGGACCAATGATGGTGGACCTATGGCACGAGTGCTGGAAGTGGCATGCAGAGACATCTCTCTGGGTATGCCAGCCATCATCCGTTGCTCTTCCGAGTTCCAGCCCGCACATGCGTGCCAGCCAGCTGGTCTTTGCGTGTGCGGAAGCACTGGAAACTGAAGAGCAGCTCCCTGGCGTGCATGCATGTGCCGGGAAGCTGAGCTTCCGGTTTCCGGTGCGCACGTCACCGGCCAGCTGGTCTTTGTGCGCCAGAAACCAGAAGACCAAGTGACCGGCATGCATGCGCATTCTGGAAACTGGAAGCTCAGCTGCACGTACCAGGGAACTGCTCTTCCGGTTTCCGGCATTCCCTCGCATGCACACGAGGGAGCTGCTCTTCCTGTTTCTGGCGCTCCCCCAAACGCGCATGCTCCCCCAAACACATGCGCTCCCGTTTCAGCACTTGGTGCCAAAAGGTTTGCCAGCACTGGTATAGACTCTTCTGCTGGAGCAGGATTTGGATTAAATGACTTTCAAGACCCTTCCAACTCTGTTATTCTATATTATGTTATCATTTATGGTGGACAAAGCAAAGAAATATTGGAGTAGGATTCACATCTTAATATAGAAGATTCTTAAAGTGAGCATAAAGATAAAACCAAAGAGTTTTCTTTTAGGTTTAATGGATAAAGAACTTGGAAAAACATTTGGAACTTTGATGCTATATATGTTAATGGCAGCAAGAATACTTTATGCACAAAAATGGAAGGATACTTTGATTCCCACAATGGACAAATGGCTGCAAAAGTTGATTCTATGTGGAAATGGCTTTTGGATTTTGTCCTTGAGGTAGAAAAAAAATGAAACTTTAAATTTTAGGATTTTTTTGATTAGATACAGTAAGTTTGTTGTTATAGAAATGGCTAGTATACATTATTATATAAAACTAAAAAGTTGAGGTTTTATATTTGTACCTTATTCTACTGCACTAAAAGGAGTCAGAAGTCAATAATTTTTTCTTTTTCTTTTCCCCTTAATCCTACATTTTTCTCCCTTCTTTTACAATTATTTTCATTTTTCTTTACATTTCTCTTTTCATAAGTTCTTCAAAGATATAAAGAGCAGACTATTTTCACTATTTAAATATAAGTGAAGCAAAGTCTTATGATTCTGGCTGTTGGAAGTTTTATGATGCAGATTGTGGGAAATACTATAGAGAATGCTCTTAACTGGCAAGTTAAAACTATTTTTTTTAAAAAAAAAATAGGATTAAGTTGAAGCTCATAAATGCTTAAATTTTCCCGGTAACGATAAATTTGTCAAAATGAAGACACTGACCAGGTTATTTTTAAAAAAGTTGTTTTAAAATCTGAAGCCATCCATTTTTGGTGGGTGCAGTCTAGGGCTCATATAGGGTATTAAGAAAGAGAGAGAGAGCGAGAGAGAGGCAAGAAAGAAAGAGGGAGAGAAAGAGAGAGAAGAAAGAGAAAGAAAGAGAGAGGAAGGAAGGGAGAGAGAGACAAGAAAGAAAAAGAACAAAGAAAAAGAGGGAGAGAGAAACAAGAAAAAAAGAGAAAGAAAAAGAAGGAAGGAAGGAAGGGAGGGAGACAAGAAAGAAAAAGAGAAAGAAAGAGAAAGGAGAGAAAGAAAGAGAAAGAAGGGAGAGAGACAAGAAAGAAAGAAAGAAAGAAAGAAAGAAAGAAAGAGGAAGGGAGAGAGAGAGAGAGAGAGAGAGAGAGGAGAAAGGAAGCACCACAAACCCTGGCACTAGACGTGCTTCAGAAGATGCTTTGAAACAACATAGCAATCTAGGGCTGGAAGGGATCTCAGAGGTCATCTATTCCAACCCCCTGCTGCAGCAGGAAACCTTACATCGTCTGGATTATTTTGGTGCCTCTAACAGAGAGGAAAATTGCCAGAAAGGAGATGGAGTTTACTAGGACAAGGCTGCCATGCAGAGGAAGGCAGAGATAGCCCTTGACTTATGACCACAATTGAGCCAAAACTTTTGGTTGCTAAGCAAGAGCGTTGTTAAGTGAGGTTCACCACATTTTACTCAATCCATGACCTCTCCTGGCTCTAACAGTCGTGTGCAACCTAGGGAAGAAAATCTGAAGACGCGTGTAATGTTCAAATGTACAGAACGAGCCGTGGTAGTACAGTGGACTAAAACACCGTTGTTAACATCTGCTGCTTGCAATTACTGCAAGTTCAAATCTCACCAGGCTCAAGGTCGACTCAGCCTTCTATCCTTTCT